>BPLR01006139.1:0-105215 GCA_021605095.1 Caerostris extrusa | reverse complement strand
ATATATAATATTATTTTACTATAATTATATTATGAATATATATATAATAATTAATATAAATATATATTAATTATTATTTATAATATCGAAATATATAATAAAAAGTATATTCGATGTATATTATAATTCTTATTTCCTGTATAGTTTTTCATGTTTTCTTTATGACTTTTACAGCTTTTTGTTTTCTTTTACCTGGATTTAATATAACTACTTTTACTAATATAAGTTTTTTTATAATCAATGGGATTTTCCATATCAATGTTGTACGTATAGGTTGTTTCCAATATGAGTAGGTAAAAAATTATGATTATTCTACTTTAAAGTTTTAAAGTTTACCTCCTTTTCATTTTGTTCGTAAATAAATAAAAATTGTTGCCCCTTATATTTGCATATTCATTCATGGAAAAATGTTGCCCGTGTGTTTTCATTTGATATAGGTGTTTTTCATATTTTTTGTTATCAGCGTTATTTATACATACTTGAACTACTGATTCTCTTGGGACATTTTTTATTGAGAAATTATTTGATTAGTTCAATTTCTGAGCATTTTTTATATGAGTTTTCAAATATTTTTTTTTAAATTCTATTTTGATAATATTGTTGGCCTTTTGAATATTTAATTTTTTATATACAACTAGCTGAAAATTCAAATCTTTTATTTTCTTTTTAAAGTAGCACGGAATCAACTAAAAAATATTACTTTTCAACAAAAACAAATATATATATATATATATTTCCACATTTTAATGCATAGTCAATAGTGACATAATGAAATTAAAGTTTGAAAGAATTGTTTTTAAAACTTCAAAAATAATTTTGATACTTATGAAATCCATTGAAATTATCACTTGTCACAATCAATTGATTTATTCAACTCAAGTAATAATAATATAAAATAAATAGGAATTAACATTTTTAAATTGAAGTTCATTGCAAAGATTTAATAATTATCATTTATTTATCTCATTAAATATAAATTCAACGGCATTCTTTATTAACTTAAAACTAATTCAGACAAGCTTCTAAATTTTGGGAAAAAATTTTGTTGTCGGCTAAGCAAAAGAAAAAAAAATTATCCCAAACTAATTCTATACAAGAGATTTATTTTCTAATCTAATTTCAAATTCCTTTCTCATCCATATGTTCTTCCCCCAATACTTTCATCAATGACTCATTGAATAAGCAGAAGTTTGATAATGCGTGTCCATCTTCTTTTCAAAAAATGAAAAAAAATTGTTTGCGGATCATCATATTTTTCACCCCTTTAGTGATTTTATCCCAAAGTGCGGGTCATATTCGAAGCCCCGTCAGACAATACTCCGTCGAGTACACAAACAACTCAACTCCATTCTACCCCCCACCCTCTCTTCCCCAGATATTGCTTGTCTTCAATATCGTGCTCATACCTCTTATCACGATACGAAGAAGATTGTTTTTATGAATCCTCTATCTTTCTTAATCTTGTAAGAGAGATGAACTCTTTTTTTCCCATTGTTTTCTTATAAAGTTGAGTTAGTAAAAGAGGTTTCTTTTTATTTTCCTGCCATCTATTTTCTCCTTTGGCGCTCATGCGTATGTCCAAATATGTGGTGTTTCAGCAATTGAGTGGTATTGAGTAATTGAAAAACAGAAAGATTTCTATATGAGGTGAATACCTAACTAAATTATGAAAAGGATTATGGAGAAGGGAAAGTTGTGATTTTTTTTTTTTTTATCAATTGCTCCTTATAATGTTATGTTCAAATATAGAAATACAAATATATAGCTTCCAATGTTGAATGACACCTTTTACTTTTAATTCAAATTCTACAAATTGGAAATTTGGATCATTGCCATTTAAACTATTTAAAATTTAAAAACTACTTTAATCGAAGTTGATTTCTAATACTCACTTTTTTTTTTAATGTTAGTGATGTTAATTTGTATTGATTTACACTTTGAAAGTCATCTTTTTAAATTTTAAATTACTAAAGTTTCAGAATTTTTGAATTTTAGCCTGTGTTATTATCCCATACTGTGAGGTAAAATTAATTCAGTGTCATACATAGCAGAAAAGCAATTTAAATATTGTCTGTAAGGTATAAACTGATATCTTCGGTTTATATCAGGATTAGGTCTCTCCAAGTCAGTTCTAACAAACTCCATCCAATCAGAATTTCTTGCCAAGATCATTACAAATGAATTAGAAGTTGAGGGCGCATTCTGTGCTTTCGGTACGAATGGAGATTTGACGCGTTTGACGCCCAAAATGAAATACCGATCCTTTGAAATTACAAACATCATCAGCAAGGTCTCTAATTATAAACCCACATTTGCAAACACCAAATCTGGTGGATGGTCGACCAGAAGGCTCTTCATCTTCCAACGCGTTTTCTGCCTTCTTTCAACTGTTTATACCACTTCTAAACATTTCTTTCCGATACAGGAATGCTCACCGAATGCCTTCTGGAACATTTTTTTTATATGTTTCCGCAAACAAAAATTGAATGCAAAGTTCTTTGCCTCAATCCATTCAGATATTTCAAAAATCGCCGAATCAGTTTTTAGCGTTTCGCAAAAGCCGAGCGTAACTTAAACAATAATGAATATTTCGACGTTAAATTTCACACAGATGTCAAGGACAGTGCCAGCAACTAAAAAGAAAAAAATTGAAATTCCTTGAGCCCCAGGAGTTTTAAATTGAAAATTGATCTTACTTTTGGACACAGCAGTAAGAGCTGAAATACAGCACTATATCTGTCAAAAGAAATCTTGTAGAAGACAAAGAGTATTCTCCTTGTGTCATGAGATATCCTCTGAGGTTTTAAGGAAATGTACAAGAAAATATTTGATATACGGATTTTCTTACTAAATTTTTATCTCCCACATGAAAAGTATGTAATTTTTATTAACTGTCAATTTCAAGAACATGTTATTAACATGTTATTATTATACGTCTAGTCTGTTGCACTTAAACAAATTTAATGCGATTTATATTGTACATATAAAATCCAATATATATATATATATTAATGGAAACTTTATGTTGCACAGTATACTAAATAATGAAAATATGTTTTACATAAGAAAAGAATTTCTAATAATTCATTATAAATTCTTGCTTTTTTTCATGAATTATTAAATATGACAATAAAAGGTCCGTGTAACATATTGAACAAAAATATAATTAATAAATTTCAATATTATAATTAATATTAAAATATTTGTTTAAATTCATATGTAAATACTATTTTGAAATTAAATTGTAATAAATCCTCATCAAGTTCACTTCTACACCAATTACAATGTTTTGTTTTATATATAATCAAATTTAATTATTTTGTTTGTATAAGTTTTTAAAAGTAGAGTTTTTTTACAAATCTTTAAAACCCTTTAATTTAATGATCTCAATTCCTTGGATTATTTCTCGCAAAAGTAAAATTTTTAACATTTTTTATTCGGATAAATAATATTTGAAATTGGTTCTTTTGTGACTATTTCGAAATGTATAATCTTCTTAAGCTACTTAGTAATTCAAAAAAAAGAAAGAAATTCTTGTTTTCTTTTGGCAAAATAATTTTTTTCTGATATGATTTATTGGCTTTCTCCCAAATTTTGATTGTGATAAAAAGCGTTCCATGAACTAAGTACACAATGCTCGAAAATCGCATATCTTTATGTCAGAGTAAAAGATACTCTCTCTAACCTCATCAATCTCTCTTTTTTTTTTTAGGAAATTTGTCAGTTGAGATTTACATTAAAAAAGCTTTTAAATTTTTTTTCAATGTTTATTATTTGCTTTGAAGTCAAACTGTGTAATAATTCATCAAAAATCCTAGATAATGTCGTTTTATGTTCTATCACGTTCTATCAATTTTCTTATGAATCAAAACGTTGACATTCTCTGCTATAATTTTAAACATCTCAATAAACAATTATTTTCTTTATACTTTATTTAAAACACCCTTTAATTCTTAAAATGTGTTATATAAAATCATTTTATAAAAGAATAAACGGCCTTTAACTGATTATTAATGTTAATTTTCTTTTTAAAGTACATGTGCAATATGTGAATACTTCTCTCTTTCTTTGTAAATTTGACATTTTATGCTAATGCATGTTCTTCTACATATATTTCAATGAAACAATAACTGCTTAAACGGGAAAACAAATTAAAAAAAAAATATTTAAATAAAAAGTTTTTAAAAATTGAATAATGATTTGAATTAGAAAAATTCGAATAAAAAGTTTTTAAAATATTAAAAAAATTCGATATCTGATACCCTTTAAAAAAAATTAAATTCTATAAATATGCGAAAAGTTTAATTGACTTTTAAACTTCATTGAATTTTAAATATTTGATTTCGTAAATGTTAATTTTTATATCGATGCCCTGAAAACATAACAAAAGAAGTTGAAAAATTTATTTTCTTTTGCTGTTAGAATACAAATGAAAATTACAATGTTCTTAATCTATGCTATGGCTGCGTAAGATATAAGTAGCTTAAATTAAATTTAATGGATAAATGAAGTTACATTAATTAATTGCTTATAATATGATCAAATAATTATTTTTATAATATATCATTATTATAAATTGATAAAATGTATCCTTTTCTACCTTAATTTCCGCAACAGATGCAATTGTTAGATTAATTTGGATTAAAAACTTAACTAAAACAATATACGTGAAAAAAGTATTTATTTTAAGAATCGCCTAAAAATTTTCAAGTGTAAAAAGCATCATTAGTAAAAACCGTAATATTGATTTATTTTAATGACTGATAACAATTATTAACAAAATTTTAACTTACGTAAAACAAGAATTTTAATTATAGATTGTATCGTATTAACAAAAAATTATTTTAAAAAAATACTTTAAAATATATTTCGAATGAATTAAAAATTTTAAAACTGAAAAAGGTAAATATTCAACATAAATTTAATACCTGCATTTTAAGCTCTTAAAAACTAAATTAAAAAGTTTAAAGTTGTAAACCAGACTAACTAAAGATTGAACTAAATTGAATGATTTTTTTTTTTTTAAATATAAATTCCTGCAAATGTAAATTATATATTAAAATAAAATTTATTATAAAATCACGATTACTGAAATTTAAGTTTAATACCTTATGAACAACGTTTCAGTGTCAGGATATAGATATAAAAAGAAAAACAAATTTTTTACATAATTTATTTTGTCGCAGGGAAGTGTAAAAGAAATCTTTAGAGTGAATTTTAAACTAAATATTTTCGAAAAAAAAAAAATATCGTCTTTCTCTATAAAACCTATCATTATTTAGTTGTTTATTTCACTTCATACATATTTAAATCATTAAATGGAATGTTTTAAAACATTATTATCAATTAATGTGAGCTTGTTTTATTTCCTATTGCTATATATATTTTTAACAGTTACTTATAGAATTGCAAATTTTTTTATTCTGAACTTCAAAAAGGCAGATTTAAAATGTAATTCTAAGCTTCTAATTTAAACCTTGTTTATTTAAAGGTATTAATTCATCTTCATACATGCTCTACGAAATTATTAAAATATACATCACACTGGCATATTTAATGAGTTTTCATAAAACTTCTTATCTTTTCAAACTAAAAAAGATGTTACATTTTTCGGTTTCTTTAAAAATCAGTTTTCTTCAAGATTTTGATGCAAAAAAAAGTAACATTGATGTGTAAAATGATCATACTAGTTTCTTGGTAAATGCCGATGACATTTATTGCTTAATGGACCAAATAATGATACTTGTGATAAGGAAATTTTCACATTTTTGTTATGAAATCAATTTTTTTCCCGTTTCACACATTTTTTTGCATTTCGTTTTTACTAAAATTTTTGCAACACTTTTATTTTTAAAAAATAAAATACATCAGAGTATGCATTTTAATGGTATCATTATGCAAAATTTGGGAAATACCTCAGCATTAATTTATTAAACATTTTTATCTTGAAGCCTTTAATGATTATATACTTTTGGGTAATAAAAAGAAATGAGGTTTTTATTAGCGTTTTTAAATATCATTCGTTTCAAAGTATATTGTACAAAATTTGTTGCTATTTCAAAAGCACTTGTCATTTTAACTACAAATATTTTAGATATCAAATTTATCTTACCTATAATTAATATAAATATATCTGAAAAATGGGGATTAAAAGTTTACTTTTGCTTATTTACAATATAATTTATGTTATTGCATTTTTATGAAAATTGTTAGAAAAATTTCGTATTTATTGGTAAATTTGATCAAGGTTCTTGTAAATATTCTAAATAAAATATTTATTAAAAAAACATTATATATTAAATATTAATTTAAATTGCCGAAAGCAATTTAAGTAGGATAAAATTTACTTTTTAATTAATAGTCCCAATTTAAAAAATTTATTTTTGTCATATTTATTGTAATAAAAATTGTAATAAATGCATTTAAAAAATTTCAAGCAATGTAAAATTAATTTTTAACTAATGTTTAAGAGTTTTAATATTTTATGTTATTTTCGTAAAATTTATGAATTAAAAGCATTAATAAAGTCATTCTATTAAATGCAATGACAAATTTCTGATGAAGTATTATTTTGTTTCAAAGAAATTTTTATAATTTTATTATCAAATTATAATAGTTCCACATTTCCTATTTAAAGCCTTTAATTTGCATCCACGTTTTACGACTTTATCTGTTATACTATTATAGGTTAGAACTTTTTAATACATTGTTACTTAATAATCTCGCTTACCACACTCTGCACTTAAATTTATGTAAATAATTTGGAAATGTATATTTATTTTGTGAATCCTTTCAAAATTAAACCAATTACATTATTACATTATGAAAATATTTATTACTTTCCAAATATTTATCGACTTATTTTGAAATTTTCAATAAAATTAATTTTTCACAGTCTGCAATAAAAATGTATTGATTTGAAATTAAAGTTGATTCTGATGAATTATTCATTAATATATATACGGATATACGAATATATTAGATAAATGGATATGCATATGAGATATTTTTATAACTAAGAAGAGATTTAGAGATTCAAAGAAAGATTGAGAGATATTTTATAGATCTGACCTTTTATTCTGTCAATTCTTACTTTTTTTCACTATATTGCAGAAAAGTCCATTTACAAGTAAAGTTGAAATTTTCCTCTTACATCTGGCGCCACCTATTATTAGATACATGCAACTTAAATCTAAAAAAATAAAATTAATTAATTAAATTTAATGAATGAATTAATATGTGAAAAAAACTGTATTAACATCAAGTGTCATCCATTACAAGTTCAAAAAATGTATTTGAACTTGAGTAGATGATTAAAAAGTATTTTATTAGCGATTGAAAATTTGAAGCGGATATATATATAGGGAGAGTGTGAACTAATAGTAGGAATTGAAAAAATGCATTATTAGTTATTTTTAATTCAATAAATTTCGGTCTTTCTGAGCGATAGAACCTGTTTAAATCTTCACAAAGATTTTTTTCTAAAATCTTAATAGATAATAGCAATCATATTTCAGAAATTTGAATTTGTCAGATTTGTAGAAAACACGCTTTTTGTATAACAAAAAAGGAAAGCATGACACTTGTTACAAAAACTATGTATAAAAATATAGGAAACTTAAAACATTTTTAATTATTTTTGTTTCCAGTTGAACGATTATAGGTGGCGCTGTACAAGAATAGTACAATATAAACGAAATTCAGTTTCAAAATTTATTTTATCAATGCTTGATTTTAATGCATACCTAAATGTGATTGAATTGTTAAAAGACAAAATAAATCCATTTATTATTTTAAACCTAGTATTATTTAAATAAATAATCCAGTTCAAGCTTTGAAGTCACATGATTTAAATGTATAAGGGACGAATTTTGAAATATTGAAATACAGAACTATCACGAAATTTGCAAATGGAATTTAAAGTGCTCAAAATAAATTCCTGTCTCTTAACTTCTTTCACGGGCTTTGCACAAATACTTTTCTACCCCAAACAATGCTTGCTGGCTGTAGCTTAACATCCCTGCGTGATAAATAAAAATAAACTGATGTGTTCTCCCCTCTTTGAATATTAGGGAACTCGTTTATTTGATGTGCTGTAAAGTGTACAATTCACTCATTGGTAAATGCATTACATGTGCATCTAGTAGTGCTTAGTCAGGCATCATCTCAACATGCTTGTTCACGAATGTTTTGCAATTTGTAAATAGTTCAACCCAAAATATCCTTCTACATATGATATTTATTTGATGTTATTGTGCAATTGTTTATTTCTGAAATTAGAATTTTAAATTTTCTTTTGCCAACTGCTTCAAGTAGCTTAGATGACGAAAGTGTTCCGGAATTCTAAGAGATTCTAGGTATTTTTGGGTATTAAGGGTTGTATAAGGGTTATTTATAAGGGTATTTTTTAACTTAATTTTTTTTTTTGTTATTTAACTAAAAACTATTATTTTTTTTTTATTTTCTGATATTACTTTTGTCATAAAAACCTATTGCAAAATTCAATAATTATTTTTTAATAATATGTTTCACTATTTATTTTATATTTAAATTTTAAAAGAAAACAGATAAAAGGACATTTTAAAATTTAAATATAAAATAAATAGTCAACCATATTATTAAAAATATAATTATTGGATTTTGCAATAGGTTTCATTAAATTTATGACTTGTCGTAATTTGAAAAAATATAGCAGGTGTTAATTCTTTATATATAAAAATCTTAATACATTTTTTTCTTTGAAATTACATACCACATAAGCTTCGAATTTCAAATAACTATTTGAAAATTTCAATCAAGCATGTATTCGTAAAGTAAGAAATGAAATATAGGATTTTTCGAAAAAGACTTTTACTAAAGTTTTATTAAGTGAAAATTCATTTACGATTAATTTTAGTTTAACTTATTGCGTTTATGCTGTTACTTTTTAAGAACATGCACTGAAATCAAATGTTAAAATATTAAAATAATATCTTTACGTTCTTTTTCATTAGTTCAAATGCCCCATGGTGGGTCAAGGCCGTCTGCCTACTGGCAGATTTCGAGACAGATGTTTTCTGTTTACAGGCTAGGGTTGTTAACCCTATACACAACGCTCTACAATCATATTAGACGGAACCTACGGTTTAAGTTGGATTCGAACCAATATAAACGTCCATGGCACCACCGGAATGTTGCATCTGTGTCACCGAGCACCAAAATCTTTACAATCAGAATGGAAATTTCTTTGTATGTGGAAAACCCCTTTAACGTTATGTTTATATCCATTAAGTACTTTTCATACACAACCGTATAGTGTGACTTTTTAAACCCATATTGTGATTATCCTCAATGAAAAAATGATTGTGAATTATATAGAATGAATATAAAAATTATTCAAATATTTGTATTCAACTAAATATGATTTACTAGAAATGTGATTATGAACGTTACATTTTACTGCTTAAAATCCTTTTAAAAATTGTCATGTATTCAATCTATCTCAAAACAAAAGAAAAATTATTTTATACAGTCTACATGTTTAATTAAAAATGTGATAATTATGTTTAAAAATAGTTTTTTCTAATTTAAAAATGCAATTTTACCATTAAAAATACGAATATTTAGTTACTGCGCGATATTTATTTTACAAAATTCAAGCTAACAAAGCATTTATTCTTACTCGCTTTAAACTGTGAATCAATAATTCAGTTTTGGAAACAAAATATCTCATTTGTTTTCTGGAATATTCTGCGGATAAAGAAAGTTTAATTCTGTTTTACGAAAGCTAATCACGTCTGTTGACTCTATTCCTTCAGTCCCCAAGGAGAAACTCCCATTGGTCGGCAGGGAATGGGACCAACGTATAGGGGCGCAACATAACTGGGGTCTCGTGTGCGTGACTTAATTTAAATATGTAAAGTAAAATACACGTAATCTGACAATTACGCAGTTGTGGAGAAAGGAAATATTTTTCCGTGCAAAATAAGGAATGAACCGAATTTTTGAATGTGTGAAATCCATTAATGTACAATTGTTTTTGTCATATTTCTTTTAGATTTATGACTTCTGTTATTAAAAACAGTTTAATGTTAATAAATATATTAATTGTTTAAATTTTCGTGCTTTTACTTGAAATATTGCACGTAATTTTAATTCATCTTGACTTCTTTAAATTAAAAAAAAAGAAAAGAATAAATCTAAATTTAAATTACAATTAAAATCTTTTTCAGCCTGAATTTATGTTTTAATAAATTAGCATTAAATTAATAGAATTAACATTAAAAGAATAGCATTATATTAATTAATAGCATCTGGTCTTTAATACCACAGGTTCCAGGTTCGAATACTGCGGGGGCATGGATATTTGTGAGCGGTTCGTAATCCACTTTAAACTGTAGGTCCCGGTCTGTTCAGCTCTCATGTTCACAAAATGACCGTACAGCGACAAATCAAACCAAAATAATTAATAGCATAGCATTAATTTGCATTATTATTGCATAGATTGAATATTATAAATTAATTTTGTCATTATGAAATCTAAATAAATAGGATAATTTTCTATCCTTTTCTTTAATAACATTTAGATTCAAGAAGTATTAATTTTCTGTAATTCTTTGAGATTTACAAATATGTTGAAAACAGTTAAGATGGTGTGAAAAAACTAAATTTATTTTCTGAAAGTTTTAATTGTTGGATGAAAATTTTAATATTTTCTCATTTTGTATTTTAAACAATTAAATATATGTGTTTGTTGTTCTTAATTATGATACGTAAAATAGCATACATAAACTTTTGATTGAAATATGAAGTAAGGGTAGTCTCAAAAAAACTATAAATAACTATTAATTACACGCAATGGATGCATCAGTTTTAAATTCTTTCAGATGGTGAAATATAGAAAGCTTTTTGCTTTACTTAATGTAAATTCTTTTTATAATATAGTTAAAAATATACACGTATTCTTATTTCTTGTGTTTCTCATATTATTTCGAACCTTTTTGTAGCACGTTCTTTGAGGTTGTGGAAATATGAACAATAGTTTACCAGATTACGTGCACCAATAAGGTTAAAAAAATGTTTCAAGCTGTGAAATGTCGAAGGATCACATATGATCTTTAAGAATATTTAGATAAATTCCATTTGTTTGTATACATTGAAAAAATAGAAATTTAAGAAATAAAAACTTCAAAATGCATCATGTTTCTTTGTGCGTTTTTCACAATCGTTAATTAACAATATTTTTTATGTTCTTATTAATATCATAAAGCTTAAAAGATATCTATTCATTTTTTAAAATACTATTAAATGATTTTTAAATATCAGAGACAATATTTTTTTTTTTTTTTTTTCAAAATATATAAATTTAAAATAAATATTTGCAAAAGTTCAGCAAACTTATATTTTCATTTTTATTATATCTTACAGGCGACGTATCACGTATCAAGCTATTACTGCTTAAATCGTGTAAAATAGATGTAAGAAATTGTAATAATATCCTGTACAATCATTATTTGTCTGCGATTCTTTTCTTCCAATGCAATGTAAAATTTAGGAAATATAAAATACAGTAATTATACATTTAAAAATAACATTTTATTCTTTAACTCCTTAAAGTAAATTAATTAATTATGTTATCATTTTTTTCTAAATCTGACAGATATTTTAAAATACATTGGCTGTTTTTC
Organism: Caerostris extrusa; assembly: GCA_021605095.1. NCBI lineage: Eukaryota > Metazoa > Arthropoda > Arachnida > Araneae > Araneidae > Caerostris > Caerostris extrusa. The sequence continues at coordinate 93,549 of BPLR01006139.1, read as the reverse complement.
TATCTGCTTCGATTTCTACTAACAGTTCTATTTCTACATTACTTCTCTCTGCTATGATAAAGTAAATGTTCAATAACATATTTAATTCAATAAAAACACTTTTCAATTGTTTTTCTAGACATAAATATCTTTACATAGATTTAAATATATACAGATTTTTTTTTTTCTTATTTGGGAAGTTCTATCTTTTAGCTCTGATGAAGCACTCCAAATACCAAATTTAATTTAGACCAAACATACCTGGGAGAAAATGAAATTCAACTATTTCTGTTTTTTTTTTATACTTTCTAGTACGTTTCCCTTCTAGAAATGAAACCAACCTCTAAAACAATATGCGTTAAACAATCCAACTTCTTTCCCAATAGCATTTCTCTGGCAGCGTTGCTCGTGGGGTGCACCAAACGATTCCACCCTGCGTGGGGGTGTAGCAGGAGCATTTTGTTGTTCCTCTCGAAGTGATCGGAAACACTTCATTGCCACATGCTAAATCTCAGTCCCTTGCGTTCGAATTTTATTTTTTAGGTTGAGGCACCCCCTTCCCCCTTTCTTTCCGCAGACGCCTTCTCCCGAAGCACTTGGAGCATTGTCTGCTGCCTCTTACCATCCCTCCCTCATCTCCATCCTCTCTTCCTACTTCCCAGAAGAAGAGTTCAAGTGGATTATTGCATTCTCGTTTGCTTTCGGCGTCGAAATCTCTGGCTTACGCCAATGTTGTGTACGTAGGCTTAAAGTAATTATGATGTTCTAATGGTTTTTTTGTTCTAATTTCAACAGAGATTTGATGTTTAAAAACATTTATATGTTGAATTTTCTTATTCAGGCTGGATGTTTAATTATTTGAGCAATTTCTTTAAAAGTTACGCAGCTGTAAAAGTGCTGATTTTAGTTATTGGATTTTTTTTTTTTTAGATTTCAATTAATATCCTAATTGAAAAGAGTGGTATTTTTTATTAGAATTGCAAATTCTATACGATGAAAATTTTTAAAATTTTTTTTAAGTTTTAATTTTTAATACGATGAAGATTTTTTTTAAATTCTGAAATTAAACAAAAAAAAAAATTTTATTTGAAAATTTTTTTTTATTTTTTTTTATTTTAATTTTTTAATACGATGAAAAATTCAAAAAAATGTTTAAAATTTTCCGACTGTCTGTTTTCTTATCCAAGCAAGATTTTTAATTATTTTACCAATTTCTTTAAAAGTTAGGCAGCTGTAAAGTGATTTTCGTTATTGGATTTTTTTTTCAATTCCTTCTATTAGCTAACACTCTCTCTATGTATATCTTGTTCAAATTTTCAATCGTTAATAAAATACTTTTTATTCATCCACTCATGTTCAAATACATTTTTTTTTTTTAACTTGTAGGGGATGACATGTTAATACAATTTTTCAAATATTAATTCAGTAATTAAATTTAATTAATTAATTTTAGTTCTTTTTAGATTTAAGTTGCATATATCTACCAATAGATGGCGCCAGATAAACTTTAAATGAATGAAAAAAAATGAAAAAAATTATTTATAAAGGACTTTCTGCAATATAGTGAAAAAGTAGGAATTGACTTTAATTTTTTTTTTTTTTGATATTACTTGTTTTAGATTTTAATTAATATACTAATTGAAAAGAGTGGTGGCTCCATACTAGCATTACCAACTCCATATGATGAAAAAAAATTTTAAACTGAATTTTTTTTTTTATGGTTTTAATATTTTTAAAATGTATATTATACATGCAATTTATTTTGTACATCATTATTTTTTATTTACCTGTAAAATATCCTAAACTACTTTAATATTTGTTTCTAAGTGGCTCAGTGACATAGTTAGACTATATTAGAGATGTAAGAAAATGCTTCAAGAGCACAAATATCTATTTAAAAAAAAGTTTATATTCTTTTATAATTTTTATGTATTTTTTAAATATATATATTTCAAAAAATTGGTGCCAAATCAACCATTATATATTTTTGACATTTCTAATCTTGAGAACTTCTAAATTTAATGTTGGAAATATTTTCCTAATGTTGTTGCTTCATTCCATTCTTTGAAAATGTTCAGCTAATATTTATTTATATAAGTAAAAATATATTTTTATAAAATTATTCTTCGTTTTTTTTTAATCTGCTTAAATAAAATTTTTACATGGTCATAATTATGCGAAGAAAAATAAAAACTAATTGATCAAGAGTTATTAAAATGTTTTCTTCATTTTCTAATTAATTTTACATTACATTTCATATAAAAAAAGTTGTGATAAATATTGTTATGCTAACAGAATCTTATTTGTAATAATTTTTATTTTTATTTTCATCATGATTTGTGATTTTACTGTTTTTGGCTGTTTTGCAAGATGAATTGAATTGGAAAAGGGATTTTTTTTATTAAAATTCTTAATTTAGTCTAAACATTTAGTCGAACAGTCTAACATAAATTTTTGAGGTACTAAAATCAGAAAAATTGATAAATCAAATGTTAAAATAAAATTCTAAAATATTTATTGCAAATATTGGCTGAAAATCAGTTTTAAATTATCTTGTTATAATATGCCATAACAACAGCATATTGAACGGCAAACTTGTAGCTAAATTATATTAATTTTGCACAGAAACAAATCAAAAAAGAATATTTTACACAAAGAGGTTGTTAAGAAATTATGCCTTATTATTCATTATAAAAGTGTTTCAAGAGAAATTTTTAATTAACCCCTGAACAAATCCTTTTATTCATTAAGATTGATAATCCGATTTGTCTTGTCTGTAGGAGTATTATTTTAATTTCCCTATTACAAGATTAGAAGTAATCGAAAGGATGTAATAAGAATCGTAAATTAAATGTATTTAACATAAATTGCAAAACAAATACCATTTTTTACATTTTTTTCTTCTGATTTTTCATTAGATATGAAAAAATATATTAAAATAAATCTTTGTTTGAATACATTATTTTTTATTGTAGCATAAATATCATATAATGATCTAAGCTGTAAGAAATATAGCATTTTTTATAGTGTTCTAAGTATTTAAAATTTAGATTTGTTTTGCTTGGTAGATTTTTTTGCAAAGAATCTATTGATACGACAGGAATTACCACTTTTACTTGAAAATATGATATTTTTCTAACATGTGTTTTTTCTGAATTTAAAAAAATGTGTTTTGTATTTTTTTAATTGAATAAACCTTATTTCAAAAAAATTTCTTTTGTTTCAATATTAATTAGAAAGATAAGTTAGAAGATTAGTTAGAAAATTAGTTAAAAAATGAAACATTTATTTCTAACTAATTTGCTGTCTATTATTCAGTAAACAATTTTATTGTATTTTGGTTGAAAATAGGTCAAATATGAATATTTTATACATGATTAATACTCATTTGAATGTCTGACGTGCAATTTATTACAACTTTTTAACATTATTATTTAATTTTATGACCTTCTTATATCATTTTGTGCTAAATTCATTTGAATTATTTGTAGAACAATCAATTAAGTTCAGAATCTATTTTCCATTAACATACTTTCTCATGATATATGATAGTTTTATACAGACAGTCATAAAGATTCTTTCAGAAAGAATTTTCTTGACGATCTGACATTGAAACATTAACAAAAAGGAACACATTGTATGGATGCTAGAATAAAATAGAAATAAGCATATAAATGTGAAATAAATATATATGAGCATTAATGTTAAAACTGCAACAATTTTTCTGCTGAAGTAAAAACTCACCTTGAAGATTGACAAATGAAGCAACGTAAAAGGAGTACAAAATTATTTAAAGGTGACATGGTGATTCTGACAAACTACACCTGCAGATTTATGTCATCTCTTTCTTTATATTTTTCCGTAAATGACAGTAATCAGCATTTGGAGATGTGGTAGAAAGTTTTTCTCGTACTTTTCTTCTTTTTATCACCTCTTCTCTCTCTCCTCTCTCTCTTTAAACATTTGATGGACGGTTCTAGCAACTCGCTTCTAAAGACGAATCTTTTAATGGTTTACGAACGGCAAGTTATTCGTTTCCTCCATAGGCCAAATGGACTGCATAGCTGTAGAGAGGCAAGTTGTATGGACATTTATTAACCTTTCGAATACTTTTCTATGTTTTTATGGACCTGGATTCTGATTTTCTGATTCGTACTTTTCAGAATGGATTATTATAGCATATAAAATACTTTTCCATTCCTAAAATTTGCAAATTCGAATCAAAAAAAGGGTTCTTAAGTTTAATTTTTTTAGATGAATTTTATTGTAAGTGATGTATCATTTTAAAAAAATTTTAAAATCTAGACAGACCTTTAAAATAAATCAAATGCGATTTTTATGCTCTTTTCTATATCTGCCATAAATAAAGCCTTTCCTTTAAAAAAAACTTGTAAAGCAAGGTTTTATTGTTACTAATAAAACATCCGCTTTGTAAAATTGGGTAATATACTGAAACTTTTTTTATTTTTGTTTTCCTGAATGGCGTAATCGATCGAAATTCCAGAAGTCAATGTAAAGCTTTTGAAAATAGTGGTTTACGTACAACAGAAATTTTTCATTATATATTAACTCCAAAAGGCATAATTTTTTTTTAACTAACAATAATTTTAAAATTTTCATATATCAATTAGAAACGGAAAAATACAAAATTTACAAAACGTTATGCAATATTAAAATTTTTCTCGTTTAAATTATACATTGTTTATAAAAAAAATTGCACTGGGTTATTTCGAAAATTAAAGGGAAATTTTGTAACAATAAATCATTCGAAAACTTCTCAATGAAAATAGATAGTATACGACGATTACTTTACGAAAATAAGTGCAATATTAATTATTTAAATTTTGAAATACATATTCAACACCAGCAATATTACAAGGATTAGTTTTCAAATTTAATTAAAAGTATATTTTGGATATTAATATTCTCCGTGGCAATTTCACTTCTAATTGGAAAATAATAACAAAAATAAGCATACATGAACGAGAGAGAAGTAGGAGATATCAGTTACTAAAAACATTCTGCAAATAGAAAAACAAAAAGTCAAAAATATTTTTAAAAATGCTTCAAATAATAGATTCGAAAAAATGAAATTTTTATTTTATATTAATATTAACTAAGCATAAAATAATTATAATAATATTAATTGGTAATATTAGCTAAGTATATGATAGCATGAATGTTTGTTGTCAAAATGGTTGCCCATTTATAACTTTTCACCATCACAGCAGGAACAAGTCACATTTAATTTGTTAGTATCCTTATCTCTAATTGAACTTATTTTTCATTCGATTGCATTTGAATAATTTATATATATATATATTTTTCAATTTCATGCTACATTATATGCATGTAAGTCCCTATGTGATTTAAAAAATATTTTATTTAAAAATATTTTTATAAAATACATTATCTCAAGTTATTTTAATACCAATATCGATTTTTATATGTATCATTATTTTGTAGCTCGGATCATTCTTGTTAGTTGCTAATAGTGGTGAAATTTCTATTATCTTAAGCAAACAAAAAAATCACATCGAAAATAATAAACGACATAACCAACAAATAATTAGATAAATTTCTCAGAAAATTGCACGAATAATGACTTTCCGAATTGCTTTCCATTTCTTGCACGATTTCTCATTTAAAACAACGGAAATGTTCCTCTCATCATTGCATGCAATCTGCAGTCCATTTCCTGAGAAGGACACGAGATTGACAGCATCTGTCTTTCATTGGAGTGAAAAGTAACCCGTATCCTATTCCCCTGATAAAATTTCAATGAAATCAAATCAAATGAAATGAACGAATCAAATTTCTTTGACGATACGGAAACAAACAAATCCGATCCGAGGTGAAAACCGAACCCCGCGTTTGTTGAACGAAACCGAATGTACGTGGGCGGCGAGCAATTTCCTGAGGGAACTCCGATTCCTCCGAAAACATACGCCATCCATTCTTTTCTGGGTTTAGATGTTATCGCGGCTTGTTTATGTTCCCTGAGGGTCGTTTAGACGTCTGCTATTGATATATTTTCATTAGGTGTGCTTTTAAATATTTTTTTCTTACTTTTTGGATTTGGATTACTTACGATTTTATTCTGTTATTTCGATTTTTAAGATTATTGTAAATCAATATAAGATGATTTTGTGAGATTTTTCATTTTATAGAATTAGTACAACTTATACAGAATAGTATATCTATTTTATCAAATAGTATATAATATATACGAATTAGAATAGTATATAACTTTGAATTGCTAAACAAAATTCTTATTGTTGAACAATTTAAATATATGGTATGTTTAAAAATATGTAGTTCTGCATGTCAATAAGAAAAGGTCATTTAAAAATGTATTGAAATATGTGTTTGACTTACTTAAAATTAGACTGTTCAACTACTCGTTATCCAATTAGTTTGCTAAAAAAATTAAGCGTGAGGAATAAATAAAAAGAAAAGATTGATGTAAATTGTTTAATTCATGAACATGAAAAATGAAACTCCTTTGTTTAAGCATATCTCAATAAATTTTTTTCTGCTTGAAAGTTATTAATTCATAGAACAATAAAATATTTTTGCTCTTTTAACACATTTTTTAAACAAAATGGCATCTTTATATTTAATCCATAAAACCGATAAGGTTTTTAATATTTTTTAAAGGGGGATATCAATTAAGAAAACAACATTTTATTTGTTTCATTGCATTTTAGAAGAATACAACCAGTGCTAGTCTATGGAAGTGCTAGACTATGGGAAACCTTGAGTCACCTACTCATATCGAATAAAGGAATTTTCTGGTATACATATTTATCGTACTTACTAGTATCATCGCAATACGCATTGGAAGTTTTCATGTTGGAGTTTGAATTGACCACACTTATTTAAAAACATAAGGTTTAACTAATAGTATCCTGCTTTAACATTCTTAAACAAGTCATCTATCGCTCACAAAATTCAGTTGTATATTCATGTAGTAAGATTAGTTATATTTTTAAATTTTTAGAAAAAAAAAATAATAAAAGGCACAAATTTTTGAATTTGTAATAAATTAATATATTTTACTTTTTATGATTTTTGACATTTAAGTCGATTTAACTGTAATTAAAACCAATAGATGCTATACTTAAATTCAGATTGGCATAATACGATCCACATTAATGATAGTGAGAAAAAATTCTAAGTGACTTACCGAGATGAAACCTTTTAAAAAGAATACTAAAGTAACAGAATTAAATTAAGTGATAGAGTGTCACAAAAAAGGCAATTTAAAATAAGAATTTTATAAAATTTTATCTCCATATAATAAATTAAAAATAAAAACGCATACCTAATTGAACAAAGCCAATAATTGTCAAGAAAATGAATTTTACTCGGATAAGTAATTGCAGTCTTGAAGTGTTACGCAAGAAATGATGAATTTAAAATAAAAAAAAACTTAACCAAACAACTTTAGAATTTAATCTCTAATTTTCAAGAAAATATAATGACTAAATCTTTATTAAAGTCTGATATTGATGAAAAAAAAAACTAAAAAGAAACATCACACTTGGCAGTGTACTCTAAATTAGTAACTGCAAGAAATGTTTGCTTACCACTTAAAAGCAATCATCATTGTCTTATCACTTTAGCAAAATGACAAAATAAAAAAGAAAGATCGATAAGTAATTAAATGAAACTATGCAAACTGATATTCTGTAATTCCAAGTTAAAGTGGGTGCGAGTGGAACTTGTTTTTAAATGTCTCTAATTACTGTCGTCATCTAAGTGCGGGATCGTGAAATTTGGCTGTTTCACAATGGATTTAATGCAAGTGATTACATAAGCACTTTATTTTTTATTTGCTATTAAGACTACAATTATCTCATTGAGTGAGCGAAATTTATAAGAAAATATCTTTGACGGTTGATTAATTTTTAATATATTAATTTCAGAGAGTTATAATACTAGTGATAAATACTGAGTGAATAATAAATAACCCAACTAATTACTTCACATAATTAATAATACTACAGTTCAACATTTCGGTTTGTAGTCTTATTAACTATTTAAACTAATCAGTTGGGTTATTAGACATTACATATTTATCTTTTACGTTTTATTGATAACACACCTAATTAATATTTTATTGATAACATACCTAATTAATAATAAGTCATTTTATAAAGCAATGCTAGATAAATTAATTTAATAATAATATATTTTTAAAACGTAACGCCTGATGGCCGTGTGACTAGCCATCTGTCACTCCGTGCCGCAGGTTTCGGGTTCGAGTTCCGGCGGTGTCATGTTGTTTATAGTGATTCGGAATCCACTTTAAACCTAAGCCCCGGTCTAATATGACTGTAGAGCATTAGGAATAGGCCTGACAAGCCTATTCCATAAAAAGAAAACATCTATCTCAATTCTGCCAGTAGGCAGACGGACTTGGCTCACCATGGCGCTGTTGCGCCGATGATGATGATGATGATGATGATGATAATTTTTAAAAATAATATTTATTTTTAACATACATTCTAAACCACATAATAAAAATAAATATTTTATTGATTGTAGCGAAATTTTATATTCAAATATTTTTCAATTCAACTGGCAAAGGTTTAAATTCTGACTGTTAAGGAATGAATAGCTGGTGCTCTAGAACATTGTAATTGAAAAATGTATGCATTTATTTTTTAAAGATTAAATCAATAAACGTTAATTTGATATTGTGATAAATTCTAATTACGTTAAATGAGTCCTAATTATACCTGTCTAATTTAATTTAAATTAATTATTTATTTTACTTTAGCGGCATTTTAGTTATCTTTTATTCCAAATTTTTAAACGCTTATTCTTATACCATTTCTTAATGGATGTTAAACTCATTAATGTAATTTTTAATATTTTGAATATGTTGAGATTTTAGTTGTACATTTACCCCACAGGTACGACCGTATCCGTAATACGTTACACTTTAACTATCTCTCAAACAACACTTTAGAGATTAATCTTAAACAGTTACTTTGAAAGATGTTTTCAAAAATTATTACTGCATTGTCTTGAGAACTAATTCAACTTACAAAATTGAGGGATTCGTTATAAACTGACACAACAAAAATATATTCTTTAAAATTTTCTCTTTGCTTTCGAGTTTGTGCCCCTCTCTGTTGAAGCTGAAATGTGTCGCAGCTTCATCAAGAACCTCCGCGTGCAAAAATGCGCTTCAAGAGATTTATTCCGAATAAAATAGGAAAAGCATCTGGAGCGTGATTGTCCCAAGGTTGGAATAGAAGGAATGGAATAGCACTTACCGCTTCTCTTTCAGCACCCGGCGACTCTTCAAAGTTCCGAATAAAGAGTTCAATGCAAATAGACGCCCCAGAAAGACTTGAATGAACTGGATTTAAATTATTATCGGATTTTCTAAATTCTCTTTCGTGTAGTAATTGTTAGAATTTAGCGTCCTAAATTTAAGTTTCTCTGACGTGTATTGTTACTAAGAAAATTTAATTATTGTTCTGCGAAAATAAATAGCATGGAAAATATTTTTTTCTTTCTTAGAATATCGTAACTATATTTGATATTTTGATACATTAAATGTTCGAACAATATTATGTTACTGTTTAATGTAATTCATACACTAATTTAATAAAAATTAAACAAAATTTAATTAAAATTATGATAAAAAATAAATAATATATAATTATGCATTGATTAATTATTTATTCTCATATTTGTACATATATTAAAACGAAACTTTTTCTCTCTAAAGAATGGGAATACGTATGTCGCGTTAACTGGGAAGTTATTTGTTTGTATTTTGAAAATAAATTTTATTATTTTTAATTCTTGGATTTTCTTATTAAGTATCAGTTTAATAAAACTTTTTTGTGAATTACTTATTGTTTACTTATAACATTCCATTTATTTTCTACTGTCTGAAATCAGTAAGTTCCTATTGATATTCAATAAAATCATACTACTTTAACAAAATTAAAAAAAAAAAAATATATTATTAGGAGTTTAAATGAATAGTTTTTTTTTTTGTTTAATATAGATTTTTAATATGATTAAATTACAAAATAAATACATATGTTATTTCAATTTTGTGCATGTCTTTTACTTTGTTATGAACACATATAAAAAAAACAAATTCAAAAAAGTAATACACAGGACGTATGTAATGGTGAAGGTCTATTCTTAAATTAAATAAAATAAAATGATAATTGTGCAACACATTATGTTCACGTAATTTCATTTAATAAAATTGAAAGTATTATGGAAATGTTATTTATTATTTATTAATATATTTGGCCATAAATTTAAATAGATGTAGTTATTGGCATGTTTGGAAAAATTATGATCTTTCAAATTTCTTAACTATTATTGTCATTTATTTTAAGAAAATTCATTCTATATTTTAAAAAAAAATTATAGATTTATAAATTTAAGGTTAAATATTTTCAATTAAGTAGTTTTAAAGGGGTTATGTTAAAGTTATTTTTGTCTAAAATTATATTTGTTTTTATTTTAATTTTTTATCAATACATTTTGCTTTTATTTTCATGTACTTTCTGAGAAGCAGGTTACTTTATAATGAGCCTAGTTCATAATTTATAATGCTGAGAGATTTATTTCGCTATGCCTTTGAATCTTTGTTATTTTATTTTGAATAAGCTTATATTTTGAAAATAAGGTCTTCTTAAATTTCAGTATTTAAGATAAGTTAAATATGTTAAGCATAAGTTAAATCGAGTGCAATGCATATCTGCCCTTCGACAAGAAATATGTCAAAATTAGATTTTTGATCATTTTTTACAAAACTTGATGATTTTAAATATAAATTATATTAATAAAAAATAATAAGCAAAAATTATTTAAGAATATTTATTTATAATTTAAATCCTCATTTTATTACTCATTTTATTATCATGTTTTATTACATGTTACTAAATGAATTTTTGTTGTTAAATCTTTATAAATTCTTTTGTTATTTGAATATAATACTTGTGAAGCCATTCCATCTACACATTTATAAATTGTTTTGAATTTATTTAATTGCCCTTTTTTTCTTCATTTTACAATAAAGGCAGCACCTTATTCACAACTGGCCCATTTCTCACTTCTTTTTTTTTTTATGCATTTATTAATTGCATTTTGTTAAAATTGTTTTTGTAATAAATTGACTTATTTGTATTATTCATTCGAAGCATTATTGTTTTACATTTACTAAAAATTGCGTTGCATAAAATCTTACTATCCTTAGGGGATTAATATAAAATAAAAATCAATGAGCATAATAATACAAGTCAAAATCGAAAAAAAACAATAACAGTTTGTAAGAAGTAAGAATGATTAAACAACTATGTATGTATATCATTAAATTTATTAAGTTACACAGATAATTTGTCATTTATATTAAAATATGTAATGTATTGAATATTTCATACGTCTAAACGTGATTTTAATTGATCCCTTTGTTAATTTAAAAAATAATTTCATAAACACTTTTCCTTCTAAAACAGTCACTTTTGGCACAGTTTGAGTCTTAGACATCAAAAAATTGATTGAAATAAATTGATATTATCAAACGCTTGATGCCACTTACATTTTTCATTATTAACTAATTTTTATTTCAAAAAGCATAAATGTATTTTTCAAAGTTATAGTTAAACTTTTAAAAACAATATTTCCTATTATGTCAATCTTCAATTATTTAAAATGCATTATTTACAAAATATTGACTTATTTTTATATATATATATTTAACATTTAAAACACATTGTTATCTTATCTCTTATTATATATATACATTATTTACATATTGCAACTTCGTTTTATCTCGTCGTGAATATTAAACCAGCTGCGATTATTTCAAAGTGGCAAATTCAATTACTGATGTATTTGAATAATTGCCTCTCCAAATTATTCCGATATTCAAAAACCTGATTGACATTTTATCTGACATTTAACTCTGCGATCGAATTTTCGAAAACATTCTTTCGTAATTAAATATCCCCCGCCATTCCTTTACAGCTGTGGTGTATTCCACTACATTGCAATACTTTCTTTGTTCTAGGTTGTCAAACTTAGAAGGTCTCATAAACATGGCATTATTATCAATTTTCAGGGATTATTTTAAGGAAAAAGAGATAAATCGTAACATTTCCCCTAAATTATTGATAAAATGTGTTTATGGTTACTAACTATTTACATAAGTAACGATGATAATGAAATATTTTTAAAATTTGTTTCAGTTTTAATTTTGATATTGGTAAATTTGGTGTATAATTTTATTTTCTATATAACAGGTCACAATACACTATATTTTTATTTGGTGCTGAATTTTTATCGATTTTTATTGATTTCGTAATTAGTTTCTGATTTATTTGCATATAATGTATTTGACTATATTAAATTTATTTTATAAAGCTTTGAGTTTTTTTATTAAAATTATTATGGGTTCATTTAAATATACAAATTATTTCTTAGTCATAAAATAATATTCCCATACGTGATTGATGCATACACATTAATACGTGTTTAATTGGTAAATTCGATTTGTAACATAAATTTATCTACTTAACAATATCTTTTCAGTTTTAGTCGACAATTTGTTTTACTGAAACGTTTTTGATTCAGAATTATTTTTAAAAATCTATGGTTTTCCTTCTCATGTTTGCTGCATTCATATACATAATTACTATTCCATACATTAATTAGAATTTTAATTCTAAATAATTAAATACGAATAATTTTAAATTCAATTTGTTATCATTATATGAAATAATATGAAAAAATAGATATTGTCATCAAAACTTAACTGATGAACAAAATAAAAAAAAAAAAAAAAATTCAGAGAAAGAAGTTATTTTAAATGAAATATTTATTAGCAAATAAAGTAGAAGTTATGTGCAATGACTAGTTATTTATTGCTGGTATTAATATGTAAGGGTTCCCTCTATTAATTATTGAAATTATTACATTGTGTGCTTTAAACATTTAAATTTCATAATATGGGATGGTACTTCTATCTTCTAGCATTTGAAATATCTCTTCCATTCAAATAACCCTCGATTTTTGTAGGATTTATTTCAAATATTCTATCATATTCATTCAAATATTCCTATTCTATCATATATTCCTATTCTATCAGATATTCCTATTCTATCAAATATTCCTATCATATTCATTCAAATATTCCTATTCTATCATATATTCCTATTCTATTCAAATATTCCTATCATATATTCATTCAAATATTCCTACTCTATCAGATATTCCTATTCTATCAAATATTCCTATCATATTCATTCAAATATTCCTATCATATTCATTCAAAATTCCTATTCTATCAGATATTCCTATTCTAACAAATATTCCTATCATATTCATTCAAATATTCCTATTCTATCAGATATTCCAAATATTCTATCAAATATTCCTATCATATTCATTCAAATATTCCTATCATATTCATTCAAAAATTCCTATTCTATCAGATATTCCTATTCTATCAAATATTCCTATCATATTCATTCAAATATTCCTATTCTATCAGATATTCCTATCATATTCATTCAAATATTCCTATTCTATCAGATATTCATTCAAATATTCTATTCATCAAAATATTCCTATCATATTCATTCAAATATTCCTATCATATTCATTCAACATTTTGAGTATTTTACAATTTTTTATAATGGAAAAATTAGTTGTAATTAGATTTGATTTGTCGCTCTACAGTCATTTTTTGCCCACGATTCATTCTAATTAGATCCTGACCTGTTTAAAAATAGATTCCGAACTACTACAAACATTTTACAACACCGCCAGGATTTCGAACCATTCAAAGCCTGTGGTACACATATTCCTAGCCATTCAACCATCAGGCCACAGTTGAAAAGAGTTTGCCTAAAGTTTTTGTATTCCAATTTACATTTTGTGTGCCGGATCTCTAAAAAATGTCGCAGAAAATCTGTGGTGCATAGTACATTCAAAACACACGCCTACTATATGAATGGTATAAAGCATTCAAAAAGTGTGAGGAGTGGTAGTTGATTTGCCTTGTATATCTGCTTTGTTCATTTGCCTTGTATATCTGCTTTGTTCATTTGCCTTGAAAAAAAGAAAGTTATATCTGCTTTGTTCATTTGCCTTGTATATTTGCTTTGTTGATTTGCCTTGCATATTTGCTTTGTTGATTTGCCTTGCATATTTGCTTTGTTGATTTGCTTTGTATATTTGCTTTGCTGATTTGCCTTGGTAGTTGATTTAATGATTTCGAATACATTTTACGACGAATGTATATCAAGCTCAGATTTTTCCCAGTTTTATTACGCATTTCAATAAATAAAAATAATTTTTATATAGAGCAAGAACTAACTTTAAAATCATTTCATTAGAAGTTAATGAGATAAAAATTAATTTATTTTTGAATCATTAAACATTATCTATTAGACTTTTATTGATAAGGTTTTAAGAATTGGTCTGTAATTTTAAATAAGAAACAACAGATCTTCATATCGCATTGTAATTCAACTTAAGTTTACTAATAGTGTTTTCAAAAATGCTTGTATTTAAAGTTATAACAAAAATTTTAAATAGAAATATTTCAATATAATTAATATTAAAAATGGTTAAATGTAAAAGAAAATTAATAATATTTAAAATGTAATACTGTCAATTTATAAAAATGAGATAATAATGTAGAATCCTTACAATTTTTCGATATTTCTAACAGTATGCATTGAATAAGTTTAACTACCAAATGCAAAATTATGAAGCCTATCCAAATTTATAATTATTTACATAAATTGGCTACATTTTTAAGATGAAAAATAAATTTTTTCTTCAATAGCAAACTACTTTGATAAATTAATCTATATTCAAAAAATGATTACAATTTCTTCTCATTGTTAAATTAATTACATTTTTATTCGAAAGTTCTGTTACTATGTTGGTAGAAATTCTTATTTAGGAAAGTTTTCCCTAAAAATACATTTGCTTAATTGAAATCTTAAAAACAGTTTCAAAATAGTAAAGAATAATATTTATTAATGACCACTGAAACAGTTTTGGGAAATAAAAATAGAATGACATACATGAAATGTCACTTAAATTAATTGCCATATCTAAACCAGATGTACAATTTTCTCAGAAAATTTTATGCAGATTTTTAAAAATATATTCTCAGTATTTTAAAATAAAGGAAAATAAATTTTATTTTAAACAAATATTTTAACGATTTATCTTCATTTTTTTAAATTTCTTATTCAAATTTTAAATAGAAATTTTTATATTTTCTATTGAAATTTTGTCTTCCTCTCTTTTTAGTTTTTATCTAAATTAATTACTAAGCCGTTTTTTAATCTGTTTATCTTAAACATTTATGCAGCTGCGATTTAATAATCGTTTCATTGTAGATTTTTCCGAAATATATTTCAATTAAGAACATGCACAAAAAAATATCAGCCTGAATACATAAACAAAAAAAAAAATATCCTCCATCTGAAAGAAAAATCTATTAAATTACTGAATAAAAGCCTAGTTTTGTTTTATTCTGTGGTAAATTATATTAATAATAAATTTTAATTCTAAAATATAAACTCCACAAAATTTAGAATTTTTATATTTATTCCTCTGAATGATAATATCTCAGTTTTCTGCTCAAACATTCTTTATTTGACATGCATTACTCTTTTGCACATGCTGAAAGTTTTATTCCCGGCAGTGATTTTTTAATATTTTTTATCCTTTATAAATTTAACAATACTTTAGCCCTAATAAATTTAAACGTATATTACCCTTTATAAAATTAAAATTATTGTAACCTTTGTAAAATTAAAAATAGCATAGCCTTTATAAAATTGAAAATAAGGTAGCCTTTATAAAACAAATAGTATAGCCTTTGTGAAAATAAAATCGTGTAGCCTTAATAAAATTAGAAATTGCATAACCTGTATAAAATTAAAAATAACGTAACCTTTATAAAACAAATAGTATAGCCTGTATAAAATTAATGGTAGTTTAGTCTTTATAAAAAACTATAAATAGGATAACCTCTATAAAATTAAAAATATTATAGACTTTATTATTTAAATAATGATAAAGTGGTGATACATTTGGTTCAAAAAATTTGATGACTCATAAAGTATATACTTGTTTTATTAGAAATAATGTATCTTAACTTATTATTTGAAGCTTTTTCTAACATTTTTTTTTTCTTCAAAGTAATAATTTTTTTTCAATAATTGAAAAATTATTTTTTGGCTGAAATTCAGAATTTTAAAAATATCTTAGTAACATTTGTTATTATTTGTTTCCTAGAATCAGAATGAAAAAAAATATCTTGTAATTACAAATATTCTCAAATTTTGTAGATCTCGAGGATATTCTAATGAATGTCTAATATTTCTTATACTAAACAGTATTCCAGCTGGAATGGCCTGGTGGATGGTTAGTTGAGTTTTATATTCTAATAAATGTCTAATACTAAACAGTATTCCAGCTGGAATGGCTTGGTGGATGGTTAGTTGAGTTTTGATATGGAGCGTTCTTGGTTTGTAACTAGAAATAAGCCCGATTGATGCATATACCAAAACCCCGTATTCATACTAGGTAACACTGAATCTGCTGTATATATATCTGGACTTTTAGTGGTGAATGGCCTTAACTCATAACATCTGGTATTTTAAAATCACTGTTACAATATCTGTTATTTAAAGTAACGGAAAATAGCCTAGTTAAGTTTGGCTAGTTACTTAATATCTCTTTCATTGTTGTCACATAAAAAACAGTTTCAATCCATTTTTTAAATAAGTCTTGAACATAAAACCGATTATTAACTCTTTTATACTTGTTTTTCTGTTGATAGCAGTGTTTCAAATTAAGTTGATATATTTTATTAGTATTTTAAATTGCCTTTCGTGAATTGCAAAAATACTAAATAAGTATTTTGCAAACTAGGTTACAATACATCATTTGTATGAAGACGTCGTTGCAGTACATGTTTTCATTGTTCTTTATTGCATTACATAATAAAATTGCTGAAATCCTTTTTCTCAATAAACATAAACCATAATTATATTGTTCATGACTATCAGCCCTTTGAATTTCATTTCGGTGTTTTCACTTGACTAAATCTTTTGTGTATTTAAAGCATTCTTTGAATAAATTTCTTCTGACGCTTTTAATAGTAACATAAACTTGTTATACATCGTTTGTTTTGTCCGAAATCAGTGTTTTAAATTATATTGTTACTTTTTATTATGGATATAAATGGACCCAACAAACTAAAAATTCAATTGCTTGGAATTTATATTCTCTGTGGTATCGCATTGCTGTAATAAAAAAGACCTATAAACTGTGACGAGAAAAAACTCCGAATTTTATCTGCCTGTAATGTCTCTCTGCTTCATAAAAATTAATGTCTGAAAAATATGCAAAACAGAAGTTCTTAAAAGTTCCAAATGATGAATTCATTATAAGAGTTTGTTTTTGACTAAACAAATATGATAGATTTCTTTGGGAAGTATTTCTTGAGTAAATGCGCATGCCTGTAAGTAGGGGAAAATTTAAACACATATGAAATTATTGAAGACTAATTATTGTAAATCAAAATTTTCAAATCTGTGGGAGATGAACTGTTATAATAGAGTTTGAAATAAAATCATAAATGAACTTGAAGCATTACAATCTATAATTTTTGGAGTATTGTATTAAACTATGCATTCATTTTATATTGATTTTCAAGTTTCAATTGGATAGAAAATAATTGGTTTAATGTTTTTCATTTTATGCATTTGATTTAAAAAACCTCTTTCCCAAAAGAAAACGATGATTATGATCCTAAAATATTTTTAAAATATATATTTATATAAATTTCAGCCATACTTATTCGTATTTGCCATAATGGATGGCTGAAATTTTTGTTTTAACCAATCTTCTCGCTTAAAAAATTCCTGATATTTCATATAATAGAAATTCCTTTATACTTACTTCACAAAAAGATATATTATTTTATTATTAAATTTCGCTTATTTAAGATTCAGTAGTAGATAGTTTACAAAATATTCTTTAGTTACATATTATTATTATAAAAATCATATTAAGTAACTCATATTATTATTTAAAGAAATGATACTTTTATTTTAAATAATAAAACCATCATATTTAATTAAGCATTATGTTCAACATTTAAAATGTTTAGCATTTTGTTACAGTTTTATAACAGATTTTTATCTTATTATAGCATTAAATGAATTTTTTTTTAATTTTATTAGGAACAATTCATGTCATAGAAAAATAAATTTCCTAATTAGCAAAGTTTACAAACTGGAAATTACACTAGTTTGACAACAATATTCATAAACTATACAAATGTAAAAACATAAACTGTATTTGAAAATAAATATAATACTAATATTAATAGTGGCAGAATGAAGTAAGTGTTTTTTAATTAATAAATATACATATGAAATTAGACTTTATTTGAATTCTTAATCTAAGTTCACGCGCATGAGCAGTTTATTCAATAAAAGCCTGGCAAAATTATTGGTAGTTTTTTTTTTTTTTTTTTACTAAGTAACCACATTAAATTCTTTTCTACAGATTTTATGTTCTTACTGCGAAATAAAACTAATAAAGAGGAAATAACTAAAAAAAAGTTCTGCCCCTCCTGTTTCCGGTTATGTTGGTTGATAAAAGTATAAAACATCTTTTATTGTTTGTCGTTTTCCATGTTGTTTTATGAATCCTTTTTCAATTCTGTTTAATTTAAAATATTTTTACGTCCACTTCTTAAATGGTTTGTTAGCTTTTCCATTAACCTTAACATTCTTTCATATTTACAACAGGATTTCTTCAAAAGAAAATGAAAAAAAAAATTGAAAAAAGATTAAAATATATTTTTCAATTTATGATAAAACAATGTAGGGAATACTAACTTACTTTAATCACTCTCAATGTTTATTAGCAGTTTTAAATTCCTCAAATTACAAATTATTTAATTACATTAATTATTAATTTATTTTGTGCTATCTATACGTTATAATTTTACCATCAATATGTGAATCAACAAACTTGAAATATATGAAATTATTTAGAATAATAAGAATAATAAAGAATAAAATAATAATAAAGATAATAGAATAATAAAATCATACGTTTTATATCGAGAAAAGACTTTTTGAATATTAAGTTTGCAAATAAAAATTGTATTCTCTTTCAACTGACATTGATTTTCAATGAAAGATGATTTTTCATCTGTTAAAGGATTTATGTAAAATTTAGTATTAGTGTTAATTGTAGGTATGAATAGAATTTATAAGAAATATATTTTTATTAAGGCTATTATTATTCACTACTATTTTAATAAGGGTACAGAATATTTTTAAGAAATAATCACTTTTTGCAATAAATTGAAAACTTTAACTTAACTAAGCTACTTAATATAAGTGTAGCAATGCAGTTTTCTTTTAAAATATATGCATCATAAAGATTATTAGTTAATGTTTACGTCGAAATTTATTTTATAACTAACTAATCTCACACATTGTTATATAATCCTAAATAGCAATCACTAGGATTGTTATATAATCATAAACAGCAATTACTTGATTGCAATGATGGGATTCTTCAAGAGCTTAATTTGTGTAATTTAATTGACAGACTGGCATTTAATCTCCGTAATTTTATCTTAAAGGACATTTTCTTAAAATCTCTATTTAAAAGCATAAAAGTTTCTTAATCTCTTTCATTAATGATATTGCCATTTTAGTTGTAAAAATTACAATCCGTAAATTGCAGTTTCTGCGGTTATCTATGCTTGTTTGAAGCACACTTATTATGCAAATAAATGTTTTCGTAATGCCTGCAATAAAATATTTTTGAAATTCTCTCTAAAGAATTTTATTTTACTGAAGTCATAAAAGCTTCAGCAATTTAAGCTGTTTGAAGTATTCTTCTTACATTTGAATATGTCACTTGATACTTCGTTGTAGAATTAAACATGATAGTTCTCATAGTTTCAAAATGTAATTAATGCAGTTATTTATTTTTGATGATACGAAATAAATGGCAAAACAAAAAAATCTTCATTTCATCCAATATCAAAAACTCCTGTATATCTTAAAAAATACTCCTTGTCTTTACATTCATTTTAAAAAAAGATTTAAACTCACTATAAAACATCTATTTAATCATAGTATATAATGCTTATTTTTTATTCGTTTTATTATAATATCAATTTTATTGCTAATGATAAAATTTGTCAATCTAAAAAATAAAATCAAGAGATTTTGCTATTATTTTATCAAAATAACCCAATATTTTAATATGAATATTTGAGAATTTAATTTAATTTGATTAAATGTTTTATTTGAATATTTGAAATAAACACAGTATTCGCAATGAACAGCTGGTGTTAAAAAGTCTTTTGGTTCGAAAATCAAATAAGACAATTACGATTATTTTTTCGTAAGTAATATTTTATTTTGAAATGATAATGTTGAGATTCTTGTATCAAAATGTATAAGGAATATAAATTATATTATGGTTATCAATATTGAAAATGTTCACTTCAAAATGGGCGCGTATTGGCTCAATTGTATTGCCAATATTCAGTTTCATAAGTAAAATATTTATGCACTGAATCAATTCATGCAACAATACAATATTATAGTTGCAAATTGTGATTAATTAAAGGGTGTAATGTATATAGTATTCTCAAACTCAAAATAAGCTACATATTAGTCCTTCAGTGAAATAGTAGAAATAGTTACTTTTAGTGCAATGTTTATTTTTAAAAAATTAAACCAACTAGCATTGTATTGGTTTTAAAAATTAGCTAGCAAATAAATGAATGTTCCATTTTTGAATGGATAAAATGGATTCCATTCTGTTGTCAGATTTAAATCCCCATGCTTTCCTACAATCAGTTTTTAAAAGAGATAGACTTGATGATATTGTGATAGAGATTCTTACATCAATAGTCAAATTACTGACTTGTATAAATGCGAGATTTTCGGTTATATCCTCTATTCCTCTTTCTTCCCTTTTTAGTAGATAATGTATACCAGGTTTAGCTGAAGAGGTGACTTAAATAATGTTAAACTTGTTAGAACTCAGCCATATTAGCATCTGGTATTTTTTCAAATTTAATCAATTTCTTAAATACACCTCATGAGTTCTGATATTGCTACTGCTGTTATTCAAACTTTCTTGTTAAATGCTTATCAATATTCGGATAACATCTTATTATCCGCATGAATATGAAAATAACTTAGTTCATGTTTTTTAAATATTATACAAAAAAATTTACAAATTAATAAAAAATTATGATTTTTTTTAATTTGTATATAAAAATACTGTTTATGTGTTGTGAATTTATTTTTAAAAAAGTTTCGTCCAGCATTAAAATAAATAATAATAATACTTCTACCTCGGGACAAAAGGACAACATGAACAAGACAACAATGGACATCATGTGTCAAGACCACGTTCCAAACCAACGCCAGCCCTAAAGGCATTTTCTAAAAAAAAAAAAAAAAAGATCGCTCCTTATGTTAGTATTGTCAGTGTAAAAACAATTTTTAATTATCTATTGATTAACTATTGTAAAAAAGACTTATTAACTAATGTAGCAGTTTTTGCTTTATAAAAATTTTTAAAAAATAATCAATATAATTTGAATCAAAATTTTATATGTTGTGTTTCTTTCTTTTATGCAAGATTATTTTTTTAATTTTTTATTATTTTTAAAATACCAACACATTTATTCTGGATTTAGTACGATACATATATTGATGATTAAAAAATAATTTTTTTTTTTAAAAATATGTATCGTATGTTTTTTTTTCTATGTATGTTTTTTAATTTGAAATATTTAAAACATTTTAGCTGATTTTGTACTTAAACAGTTTAATGAAATGTTAATCGATTACATAAATGATTCACTTTTTACAATTTTGTAAATATTTCTGCAAATTACGATAGAATAAGTGAATTTAATGAAACATTTTTAGAAAAGTGATTTAGAGTTTTTAGCACTTATATGTTTGTATCGTTTTAAAATGTAATGCATTCTAAGATAAAATTGGCTCTAAATTTAAATTGGTATTTTGTATCTTTCAATTATAACTATAAATGGAAGGGAAATGATTTCAACACGTCTTTCAATTGTCTTCTTTACGTAATTTTACTTTTTTTTCTTTTAAAATGGTTTTTTGTTCTCTAAGTAAATTACTAATGAAGTTATCAAATCTAAAATTTATTCATCCTATCAAAACTTATAGTAAAGATAAGGTACCATAATTATAGTCAACTCGTACTACTTAAATATTGATGCCAAGAAATTTACGAGTCATTTTCATGAAACATTTATGACCATAAATCAGAAAAAAAAAAATCTTTTTCAGTTCTTTATTGAATTGATTATTTTCAGAAACATTTATGAAAATCATTTCAAATGCAATTTACATTTTCCCCAAAAGAAATTAGGCAGTCAATTTACAATTTCAATTTGAGTATATGTATTTGTTGTATAATTAAATTACCGAATATTTTAATTTGTTTGTTTTATTTTAAATAATAGTTAATTTTGCAAAGGAAATTACTAAATTCATATAAAAGATTGTTTCATTTCAGCTGTCATTTAAAAATGATCTAAAATTTGTAATTTAATCAAAACATTTTTTTATTTTCATATTGCAACACGATATGAATGCAACTTTTGTTATAAATTATTTTTTTTTTTTTTTTTTCAATTTTTCTGAATTTCAATCTTACTTTGTTGTTCTTCCTCACGAAATAAAAATCTACAAAATATTTCTAAAAATGATAGTGTTGTTTATTAAAGCCAGATAGTGTTTAGTCATTTCTAACACTACCTATTCGTTATGAATTGGAAAATATTGAATAAATTAATTTAACTAGAAATTAAATTTAAGTAATTTTTACAGGCTAAATTTTAATTGAAGGGATTTTTTATCGTTACTGCCCCAATGGACTGCATTCAGTTTTTCATATGTATCTATTCTTTTTCTCCGAATTTGTAAGATTAACTATTAAGCCATTAATTCACGAGCTCTTCAAAAATTATAATAAAACCTCTAAATGTGAAACACATAATATACGTTCACTAACTTAGAAGTCACATAAAAAGTTGCTTGTAAACATCATTAAATGAATTTTTAAACTTTTTAAAAATAAAAGCTATTTTCTTAATTTTATAATATTAATCATAGCAATCTGTGTAATTTAAGTTTAGAATTTTTCCAATCACAATTACTTTGAGAAATAACCAATTATAATTTTTAAATATAGAAAGTTTTGTTAAAGTGTGTTTTGCAAAAGTATAATTTTATTTTTAATAAAATTTTATACTTCTTTCAGAAAAATTCTATAAATAAAAGTTATCTTATTTTCAATTATAATGTCTTAAGGCGTCAGAAAAAAGATTATTGAAAGAAAAATTTATTCGTTAAATTCTTTTCTTTTTTGCTTCATTATTCATCTAATGATATTTTTAAATCGATATTGTTTTGATAATATGTATTCTTTTAACGATATAATCTCTTTCACCAAATATATTCTAGATCTTTCATTTTTTATGTTTTTAATATAAGGCATTCCAAACGAGTTGAATTTCTTATTAAATTTATATTTTCAAATCGAATTACATATGCATTGTTTCTATTTTAATCTTGATAATAATTTTGTAATGTATCTTTAGAAAACATTATTCTTTGTGTCAAATGTAAATGCAAAATGTAACGCCATTTATTAAAGATATTTGATATCAGCATTTATTAAAAGAAGCCAATTAAGAGATACTTACTTCTATGTACACGATTACAAGTTTATTATTAAAAAAACATATTGAGAGAAGGAACTTTTTAAAATACATGTATACTGAATATAGATATATACCACTAGATTTTACTCTATATTCAAATAGCCATAACATCTTGAAATTAATTTTTAATTTGTTTTATAAAAACATAAACGCTAATTACTTTGCAATGCAAAAAATAAACTTTACGATTTAAAAGCTCTATGGGAAATATAACTTGTCCCACATTTCAAATTAGTATAAAATAATATTTCAAGAAACAATATTAATATTAAAATTAATAATTCAAAATTTAATACTTTACTACTTCATATAAAACTTCTAATAAAGTGTGTATAATTTTTTTTCATGTTTTTACTATTATTCAATTAAATTGGTATATTTAAATCACTTAAATCTTTACCACTAAAAGGCACTTTTATTTTTGATTCATTAACTTTATTATGTTTTTCTAACATAAGAATGTATAGAAAATTTTCTAAAGTTACACTTTCGAAAGTTATGAAGTATCAGATTAATTTATCCTTCTATCGCATATAAATGATAAATATTCAAACCAGGATATATACTAATTTTATGATTCTCAAAATATTATTACTCAAATTATTATGCAAAAATAAAATTTCAAAATTAATGCCAAGCAATGAATGATTTTGTGTAATCTTTGATGTGCTGTAAAACAAAATTCTGTGAGCAAATACATTTTTCATAATATTCGTTAAGTATTTCAATGCCCTGGGCATAATTTTTAAAACCCAAAACAAATCGTTTTTAAACTTTCTAATCAAGGTTTCTGGAAAAAATAAACTATTCTTAGCAAGGTATATTCAAATGAATGACTTATTATATTTGTATTTTATGCGTTTCTTACGATTTTACTAAAAATATAAATCATGAGACTGTAGGGGTTGTTATTTATGAAAGTGCCATTCTTTTATCTGTGCTTTCCTTTGATGTGGTAATATTTCTGGGGGGAAGTTTTATAAATTTGAAAAACAGGACAAGCCCCCTCCTCACAAAAAGAACAGGACATATTCTTTTTTAGAATCTTAAGATTAAAAATCTGGAAATCTTTCTTTCTTATGTAAATCTTTCCTTTGTGTGCTTTAATTTGAAAAGAACAACTGCTGGAAAATATAACTTCAGGGGTTATTTTAATAAAATATTAAAGTGGGGTTTTTTTCTTTTTTCGTTATTTCTTTGAAGTTTTCTTTGGCTCGAAATGAAATGGAACTGTTGCTTTATGTCTGGTCCATTGTATCTTAAAACCGTTGAGGGAGTTTTAATTAAAAGGAATCTTTTATTGCATTTACTTAGTTCAAGCATTTGTTCTTGGCTAATCTCCAGACAGCCTGAAAAGCAAATAATTTCAAGATGTTTCAAATAATCAGCATTTTGTTGCTTTATTTATTTTCATAAAGGTATAATAATACTATTAAAGTTGTTGTTAAGGATTCTTACATCAGCTGAATTTATTAATTAAAAATATGGTATTAACTCATGTTATTGTCTATATTAGAAGTAATTAACCAACAACAGTTAGCAAGTATATTATTTATTTTTATCGAGACCTGAATGGCCGAGTGGCTGGCGCTCTAACGCTCGGTACCGCAGGCATGGGGTTCGAATCCCGGCGATTCTATAGATGTTTGTAGTGGTTCGGAATCCACTTTAAGCCGTAGGTCTCGGTCTCATACTATGACCGTAGAGCGTCACAAAGCCCAATCAGACTTCTTTTCACACCAACATCCTTCCCAAACTGTAAAGGGGCAACTCAGCTCTAGGCACAGTGATGTGATGTGATGTGGCGTGGTGTAGTAGTATTTATTTTTATCAGTATAATCTTTTTGTGATCCATCCAACCTTATATTTCCTTCACTTCACTTTAAAACTACCCATAATTACACTAAAAAACTTTCATCAATTCTACAACACCAGACTGACGGTAACGGAAATTCTGGCATTATAATCACAGTACAATTATTATATGTTATTTTATACTACAATGTTATTATTAATAATCAGGGCAACATTTCACATCTTCACATAAACCTGATAGAATGACAGTTATAGAATTCTTGCCGTTATTCTTTAATTCAATAAATATATTTTTCAGTATTACATACAGTTAAATAAATGTCATTGTGATAATTATATACAAACATTCAACTGGTTGGTGGTGAGCGTATTAGCCTGATGGCCGAATGACTAGAACTCTGGTACTCAGTGCCACAGGTTTCGGGTTCGAGTGCCGGCAAATTTATACTTTATTATTTATTTCCCGAACAATACAGTTTTTAAAATTCACAGTATGCGGTTTTGTATGAAAGATACTTAATGAATATAAAAATAACGTTAAAGGTTTTTTTATGCCACGTACAAAATTTTTTCATGCTGATTATAAAGATTCTGCCACAGATGTAACATCCCGACGATGTCATGCATGCTTGTAGTGGTTTGGAATTCATTTTAAACAGTATATCCCGGTCTAATATGCTGTACCTCTTAAAAATGAAAACATCTCCGTCTCGAAATCTGCCAATAGACGAACGGCCTTGGACCACCATGGGGCTGTTGCGCCAATGATGATGATGATGATGGTGAGTTTATTACAATCAATAGCTATAAATCAAACTGCTTTATGGCCTATTTGCAGTTATCCAGCTTAATATTAATTACCGTTAGGATTTTAACTTTCCTGAATCATGTTGAAAACTCCTTCGAATAGTAAAAAAAGTATTATCGTTGAGTTCAATCATGCCGACATTATGAATTAACGAGGCAGCTTAAAAATACTTATCATCCATCTGATATATCGAATCAGAAATCAAAATCCCCGAATCCACCATGGATTCCGGAAGAATTTGAATAATTCACACTCCAACGCGGTTGAAAGTTCACGCCAGAATTGTTCAGAGGTTCCGAGCCTTCGTTTCTAATTAATTTCTCGCTCGATCTCAGGAGTATGCAAAGCTTTATCCTTTAATCAGAAGAGGATTTAGGAACGATCGATGTATTAATTTCCGAAATTACCGGAACGTTTAAAGACTCCCTCGAAGCGACGGCGACATGCATTGACAGTGGCAGAATTTCAATAATTCCCGGATTCTTCGCGACTTGTTTATTTTCATTAGAGATTTACTTCAAATGTTTCTGACAAGTAAGGCATGCGTTGCAATTTTCCTTAAGTGATTAATAATATTATTGATTGTAATGTGTCATAGTCCTTTATTGCAAAATTTTTAAATTTGGTTTTCTTTTAATTCCATAAAAGCTTTAAAATTTGCTTTCCCTCAATAAATATCATATTTTGAAAGTAGATATTTTGAATAAATATAAAATTTAGAATTTAATTTAAGAACAAAACGCATAACAGAAATCTTAAATTAACAAAGAAAAAAAAAGTATCAAGAAATCATATTCAGACAAAACACTATGTTCATCAGTATCGATTAAAGCTTAAAAAGAAAGCAAATTAAAGAAAAAAAAAATGAAATAGCTATAGAATTCCAAACGATTTTATAAAAAATTACGCGAAAGAAAGTTAAATAAACCAATAGGAATAAGTTCTAAAATAATTTTTTTTAAATATAATCCAATGAGAAATGTTGTAAGGTGTCCAGGGCATCGCTGACACTCTCTTCCCAAAACAATACCTATATATAGTATGGGGAAAAATGTTTTTTTTTTTTAAATTAAAAAATTGCCGTTTCTAATGATTCCAAAAAACTATGCAGATAAAATATAATTTATTCAATGCCTTTGTTATTTAGAAATGATTATTTTTTTTTGTTGATTAATGTAAATTAATTTTTAAGTCAAATTACCGGATTACCGCTTTTATACTTTGCATTGATAATAAACAAATAAATATATTATATTGATGCTGATATTATGGTAATCTACTTATAGATTTTTTTGTCTATGTTTTTCTTTTCTTTTAATTGCAAAACTTTTAAAGTATTTTATATTTTCCAATTTCTAGTATATTGAAATTAAATTCATTAACGATATTAAAATACCACCAAGCCAAAGTGTCCTTTAGTAGAATATTACATTAGCATTTCTATCATCTGTATTTATGAAATTTTAAGTTTAATTTTTGTTATACTGGGTTCTATTTTCTTGAAATTTTACTCTGAATATCTGAGCATTTTTCTGATATTTTTCTTAATTAAATTTATCAAAGTAAAAATACATAAACGATTATTATTATTTATAATCAAATATCAAATTTTGTTTTAGAAAATTGTTTTATAAGTAATATTTAACTTTATTTTAAAAAAAAAAACCATATAGGTAATTTATTGATGCTGATATATAAATTCTTATTATTAATGCTTCATTAATTTCTGTCAATTTTCCTTTTTGTAAAATTTCCTTTTCAAATTTTTAGCATTTCAAAATTTAAAAAAAAGCTTTAAAATAACTTTCAAATTTGAAATAAACAGGATGATTTTATATAAAAAATAAATAAACTTTTTGTTAGAATTTAAATTTTAAAGTGTTTTAAGGTTAGTTAAAAGTATTAGAATAATTGCTAATGTAAAGCCCTGAATATTATTAATGTAAATGATTATTCTCTTTGTAGTAATACTGATAGATAAATTCTTATTATTAATGTTTTATTAAATTCTGTCAATTTTCCTTTTTTTTGTAAAATTTCCTTTTCAAATTTTTGCGGCTCAAAACTGTAAAAATTTTTAAATAACTTTCGAATTTGAAATAAACATTGCGATTTGCTATAAAAAGTAAATAAATTTTGTTAGAATTTAAATTTTAAAGTGTTTAAGGTCAATTAAAATTATTAGAATAATTGCTAATGTAAAGTCCTAAATATTATTCGTTGTAAAATTGAGAAGTATTTGAATAGATTTCTTTCAGAAACTTTTTTTCACTATAGTGTATTTTTAATGAGCTTCAAAGAATCGAATGTGCCTTTTTAGACCTGAGTTTCAAAGAAACCTTTGCATTCACAATGTGAAAAACACCTTTTATACAAGGGATACTTCTGTAGAGCGCCCCTAGCGATCAATCGGATCCATCTTTACCTTCGCATCCACGTAACATAGCTTGCAGACTTCCAGTCTGCTTTAACGAGATATTTTGGAAACGCGGGACAAAAATGTAAATATACAAGAGGGTGGAAAGTTTGGGTGAACAGAGAAGAGCCTGATTCACTGCTTTTTTCAAAAAAAAAAACACCGAAGTTCGAACGTGAGTAAATACTGTTTTCATAACAGGGTGTAAATCATCTCAAGGCGTAATGCAGGAAGTGTTGGGCACTACGTTCTTTACAGTAGTGCTCTCTATTCAAAGCGGGCGCTATTCGAGGAACTCTTTCAGCACGTGTGGAAGATATTCTGTATTTTGAAGAATTTGTCGAATTTTGATGCATTGAAATATAAAAGGAATTTCATAGTATTTCGATAATAAAACTCTTCCAATCGAATACTACCTTATTTTTAAAAATATATATTTTGTAGCAGTAAAGTATTTTATTTTAGATATTCGGTAGAAATGTAAGAAAACCAATTCTTTACCTCACAAATGCTCGTTAAAAATTTACCAGTAAAGCCTCTAGCAACTGAAAGAATCAGACATACACAAAAACATTTCAGCTGCACCAAATTTTGAGATCATCTCTCTTTATGTGTTCAAAACAAATAAAGATCAGTTTATATATTCCAATTATAGCATGTTGATTGATTGTTAAACGAACTCAAAATCATTTATAATAAAAAATTTCCGAAAAAGTTATCTTTTGTTAGTTCTTTCAAATTATCCAGTTTTTTATTTTTTGAATAATATAACTAAAATTTATAATTGCTTTATTTCTATTTTTATTTTAAGAAAAAGGTAGAAGTAATCTGTGAATTTCGAAGCTTACAAATATTCTGTTCAAATATAACTTTAATTAAATTAAAAAGTAGACTAATATATATGTCTACCTTTTTTAATTTAATTAGAATATACATATAATGAATAAATATATTATAATGAATTACAATTGGATTTTGGAGTATGTTAGATACTTTTTATTTTATTTAAGATAGAACTATTCTTTGAATATTACAAAAAAACTACTTTAACAGACAAAATAAATATTTGCGATTGACTTCAGTTTTAAAAAATCTCATGAATCAATTCATATTTTAATTCATGAATATCATGAATTTATAAATATAAAGGAAACTGTTGAACATTTTACAGATAAGAAAATTCAATACAAAAGATTTCATTTTTTTTATATAATTTATGTTCTTGAAATTTTTTCTCCTTCAATTTGAATCTTGGATTATCTTGGATTTGAATTCATTCCCTTTCAATTTAAATTCTATGAATTATAATTCATAAAGTTACATCGTTTTTCATAAATCAGTATTTTTTTATAGGAATCAATACATTCAATCAGTATTTTTCATTGTGTGAAATATTTCTTCTGAATTAACTTACAAAAGCGTATGAACTTATATCGCTATTGAGTGATATAGAAATGCATTTAAAATAAGTTCTATTCAATGAAATGCGATTTTAAGATTCTATTGAATTAAATTTATTGAAAAAGCTACATGCATAGTAACTTCTATAGAAATATAGATTAAGTAGCTAATGAATGCTGAGTTTTTACGACTTGATTTAGCGAAGCAGTAAATAGCTCGATGCATGATATTGTAAATATAACAAGCGCATCTGGACAATGTTCTGTTCCCTCTTAAAATAATTGCCTGGAATGAAATCTCCGGTCACTCAACAGACATGTTAAAGTGTTTGGTAAATAAAAAAAAGCACCATTACTTTTGTGAGATAAATAAGGTTAAAAACACTTAAATTGTACGTGGGTGTTTTTATCTGCACCTGTACTCGTAATTAAAAGTTAATTTATTTCCTTGATGACGAGAATTTAAGTGAATTTTCTTCTGAATAGTTCCCGGTAATTTAATTAAAAGTATTTTATTTGCATTAAAGAGTTTTTTAGAAATTCGTAGTTTTTTTTTTTTCTCCCAACATTCGTCATTTATTTCTAAACTTTTTTTCTTATTAAGTAGAATTCGATTAATGTGATTTTTATTGATTGCTTTGACTTGAGTGAAAAACCGTACAAGAGATTCATTAACTTCCCTCATTTTTTTTTAAATGAAAATTAATTATTCTGAAAACTTTATTATAATTTGAAAATTAAATTTAAGTAAATTATTTAGTGTATTTTGATCATTTCATTAAAATTTTAAACTACCCAAAAGAATTTAAGTAAGCTAAAATTCTTTATTTTTCCTTTTTATTTCGATGGCAGTTTTAAAGCAAACATTATACTTTATTAAATTTAAAATTTGTAAAATATGTGTATTAACAAATTTGCGTGTTTATTAAATTTAAAATTTGTAAAATATGTGTATTAAAAATTTGTGTATTTAAAAATACTTTAATAAATTTAAAATTTGGTAAAAAAATCCTGCGGTACAAATTTAATAATAGCAAAACGATGTATTTAATAATAGCAAATACGATTAATTATATGTTAATTAGAAATACTAATGAACAAATCACTACACTTAATTATGTGAAAAGTTAAAAGTTTTTTTTTTTTATTTTCTTCTATTAACAAAAAAAAAAGTCATTGGTGCTACCTTTTTAAATTTATGTTTACAAGCCTATCAGAAAATATTATTTTTTGCTATTAATGGATGACATTTTTATATTTTCTAAGTTTTTTTTTTTTTAATTTAATTTCTATTAAATGTTGGGCTCACTGCTTGATAAAAAAAATGTTTAACATTGCTGCAACTGAAAAACTCAAACATCTAATACATATATTTTAGTATTTGGTTAACAAACAAATCAAAGTTAGAACTTCATTAAAACTTCTAACTTTCACTTGTCTCATATGAAGTCTACTTTTTTTCGGTATTAAGTAAATATTAGTATGGTAGGTACTTAAAATGTTTCTCAGGTTTGCAAATAAAGTGGTGTTGATGCTTTTTTAATTTAAAAGAAATATTTCAGTTTTAAAATTGCATTTAATTAAAAGTGTGTCAAGTGAAAAAAACGGCATATTTTTTATAAATTAGCATTTAATGAATTACATTTTAAAAACACCAAAGTAATTAATAATAAAAATGTTTAGAATTTTTTAAATTTATTTGAAAGAATCTATACTGTTTTAACAATTTGAAAATTTTATTTCCCTCCTCAACAACAAAACTGTAACACCAAGACGAAACATTCATAGAACATTGTAAATCACAGGATCAGTAGGTATGTGAACAACACGTAAGTCATCAAAAAATGAAAACAAACCATACAAATCTATCTAAAATCAAATATGAAAACCTCGAGAAGAAATATAGGTTTTTGCATTTGATATGCTATCGAGGAGATTGTTAGTTCTCTGGGGATTATTCTATCGTTATGAAATCACTTGGCCAGGTAAGCATCGAAATACTTAACATTCGTTTTCCTTTGCAATTGCCGATCAATGATGTGCCTTTATGGAGACAAATCGGGAGACACTGACGGCCATGATAGCATATTTATACCACGTAGGCTATTTAGAAAAGCATGAGCAGGTTTGATTCTTGGCATTATTTTGCTGAAAAATTGCTCCAGGGATACCTCCGAAAATGGCTATATCGATGATGAAATAATAAATCAATACAATAAATTAGTGTAACCGAATGAGAGATTCTCCTACGATACCTTATATCTCCCTACACCTTAAGTCCAGGTGTTGGACTGGTCCGGCGTCTGAGGTCTTGACGATATGTTTATAACGTCGGCCACCATTCGTCACTAAACCAGATATTTTTCTATTCTAAAGTCCATTACTTTCTTGCCTTGCATCTTTCTAAGCTTTCAGTGAGGTGTCGTGAGGTTAATAGAGCATTAGTAGTTGATCGTTTAGCTTGTTGGTTATTTCATACAAACTCCTTTTTTCATGTTTGAAATTTGAAATTTTAATCATATATACAAATTAGATTTCAAACAACCTCTTATGCAAATGAAGTCCTTCCAACTTTTTTTCTAATGATAGCTAGACATATCTTTCATATGTATACCTATTTTATTTTAAATTTTAATGGGTTTTTTTTTCCCCCTCAGTGTGAGAATTTTAATATTAAAGTTTTTTTTTTCTACGTATGAAAGTTCTGCGAGTATTACAACAAAAAAATAGTTTAATTATAGATTATTTTTTATTTATATATTATATAAACAAATATAATATATAAACAAAATAATTATATATATATATATATATGTTCGATCATTATATATAATTATTATATGTGTTCTATATTTATAATTATTGTTTGTATTTATTTATATTTTATCTATAGATACTAATAAATTATTCTATATGTGAATAATTCTGTCGTATAGCGTAAAATGTACAATTATACACTCAATCAGAAATATAAGTATTTAATACAACAAAGTTTTAAAATCTTCCTGTAAGAACGAGAAAAAGAAAAGATAGTTCGAATATGCTGCTGGTTTGGATTTAGGGAATCTTAATTTGAGACACGTTTTATTGCCCAACATAAGAAATTAATAAAGCTAATGATACATTTAACAGTGCATCAAGATATCCTAAGATGATGCATATATCCCAAGATGATGTATGCGCTGTTAAAGTTAAAACAGTTGTTTTGTCAACACAATTCTTCTTTATACAATTTTTAGTATTATTTTGAAAAATTTTCTCAAATTTCTTGCATTAAGTATTTTGGTGATTTAGTAATGATTGCTCAAAATAAAAAAAAATAAAAAAATTCACTGTACCCGAAATATTTATAAATAAAATTGCATAGATTGAGTATCTCGATTGTAAATCGTTTCAATCATTGGCTCATTTGCTCATTTCCATTTTTAAATCATTGGCTCAAAGCGAAAATTTACTGCAAACATTTCAGTCATATTTACGAATTAAGAAAGTCGGTTTATTGTGAAAAAAGTGAAGAAATATCAAATAAATTCTACAAAGTTGAAGTTGTAAACTGATTTGGTAAGCTGGGCAGTTTTGAAATTATTCAACATGTTTTAACGAAAGGCGAGATATCTTTTCATAAGTAAAAAGTGAATTGACCTTGCAAATAAATAGAAAACCAAGCTTAAATATTTTTTAATTATAAGATTTTTTTGTATGAAAAAAAATTCATTATTTATGAATCATATTGATTTTCAAACTTTTAATCTCAAATAGAGAGTTTGGATTAAAAATACGAGAACTTTAAAAATTATGGTCATTCGATTTTGGGTTTGTATTGCCTGTTTACATTTGGAACAGGTGACTTAATAATCATCCTTGGAACGATGCATTAGTACATAAAGTTGAATATTTTGAGATATATACGTCAAAACTCCTTTAAATGAAAACTGATAGATCATACACTTTTTTTAACAAGGAAATAATTCTAAACATGTTTATAATATGAACAAAGAGTTCATATCTCTCTTCTCTAGTCATCTGATGTTAAATGGAATGGTTAATTATTTTTAATTTTAATTTCCTACTTTGCTGATACTTATAACGGCAAAATAGGAAATTAAACGTTAAAAATAATTCTGATTTGACAAAAATTCTTATGAAACATTTCCGAAAAATCTATTTTCTGTCTTCTGCCATTCAAAGTTTAACAAGCGAGACGTCATTCATACGGAAAGTGATGAAAAGAGCCTAAGGCTATCCAACAAATTACTAATTTCAATTTTTGCAAAGAAAATTTGTAAAAGCTGGCATTTTTTCACTCTTTTTTCCTGTCAGTATGTATATTCACTTTTGCGGTAAGATTAGCAGGTTAAAATGTGTTCAACTAGTCTACTAACTTCAAGATTCATATTTTGGGATACTTTTCATTTAAATATTTTTAAATCATTATTGGTTGAAATATATAAATATTTTGAAATTAATAAGATCGTAGAAAATACTTCTTAAAAAAATAGAGATTAATTTATTTTTGTACCTGATTGTATACGTTAGTTATCTAAGTATTTGTGCGTAATTGAGATTAAAAAAAAATTTATTAGGGAATTTATATTTTCTCAATAGCTCAGAAATCAATGTCCTTAAAAACTGAGTTTTAATAAATTACTTTTTTTTTTTCAGGTTTTGCATGGTATTTTTCTGTTTGGTGCTAAGCGTATTTTCTACTATAGAAGAATTTGAAGAACTTGCTAGTGCTATTTTATTAAGAATGGTAAGTAAAATACCTTGAATTTATTCAAGCATGAAATAAAAACTCCATTATTTTGAATTTTCTTTGTTATTTATAGTTTTCTACGACGATTTTTCTGACAATTTGACACTATATTTTTTTTCTCTATTTACAATGCAATACTGCATTGTAATATTACTACTGAAAAATCTCATCAATGATTCATGTCAAAATTACTAATTACATACTTAAGCATATCTAGGTTTTTCTTTGTATAACCTTCTAATTAATCAAAAATATTTTGTGGCTCTTCAAATGTGAAATATTGCAATAGTACACTATTTTTTTCTATTACATCAGAACAATATTTGGAAAAAAAGAAATATATCATTTTATATAATTTTAAATTTTATAAAATAAACATACTTCAATGATTAATAATTTATAGATAATTCGTTCTTTTATGAATAATCCGTTAAAGTAAATAAAATAAAATAAAAAATAACTGTATGTTAAATTTTTCTTTCAAAAATACAATTGAAGCTTGATATATCTACTTTAATATAAACACTAATGTTAACTCATTTATCTTCAAAACAATCGATGTTTCCATTCCTGTATGCAGAAAACGAATGATTTTCTCGAAGCATTATTGGATGGAACAAATAAATAAAACTCCAAAAACATTGAAACATTCCTTTACAATAAATTTGATAAAATTATAAATAACCTACAATGCCATTCTTACGGTACATTTGAAATGATTTCAACTTGCACAATTACTTATTTCCAAAGAGATATATCGTCGAATCTTACGATAAGTTGAATTTGCTCTCTTTGAGAAGATACATTTCAATATCCTTGTAACTTATTTTATATTCATAGCAGTAGTTCCTTTTAAACCTTAAAATTTAATACTTAACTTTAAAACAGTTTTTTTTATTTGAATGATTATCAATGCTACATACTAGTAATGCTGATTTATTGATGATATTTTATAGCCCTAATAGCTATTTTAGTTATTTGGGCAATTTAGAAATATTTAAATTAACCTGCGCGTAATATATAACTTTATAAAAATTATATATGATACTCGTAGTTTCTTTCTAGATCTAAAAATATTTGAGTTTTCATAAAATTATGTACTTAAAAAAATTCGCTAGTAATGTACTTATTTTTTTTCTAATAAAATATTAAATTATTGAATCTCATAGAGAATCTTATTAATTAGAATTTTATCTTAAAAATATTTTAGTTCGAAAAAAATACCTTCGAAAATTTTATGCATTTATTCTTAATGTTGAGCTTTACAGTAAAAGAAATACCAAGTAGCAACTCATTTTTATTCATTATATATTAATTTAATTTATTTATTAATTTGGTTCGGCCCTTTATTCGGAAACAAAATGATAATTTAGGGCAATTTAGGAAAGGTTATTTATGCTTTATCTAGAACATACAAAGTTAAATGCGATAGAAGGTTTATATCCTTCATATTCAAGGTTCATATTGAAGAAGCATCCTCTCATAGAAGCGATAGAAAGCCATTGCTGGCTATGGGAGGATGCTTCAATTTGACTGAGAAACTTCAAAGACTGACGATTAATTTGTTGACATTTTTTACTATGGTGGATATCATTTCGATGCACCATCTTCTTCAGAATGGCGTAAAAGCAGTTAATGCTTTCCAAAAAAGACTTTCAGGGTTAATTATATCGTATTTTGTGTGACAGATTGGTATAAACCTCGAAAATTACAAAAACATTCTTATTATAAATGTGAAAATTACATTGAATTTATTCTTTTCTGTATATTTTCATGCCATCAACGTATTGAACCCACATTTATTTCCTTACACATTAACTAGCATAAAAATATTATCACTGGTTCAAAAGTAAAGAAAAATGAAATTAATATAGAGGAATATTTTACTCGTCATCGTGGTGCCATCTTTTATTTTTAATTAAAAAAACTGGTGAACTCTGGGCAAATCCGAAAGACAGAAAGGGAAAATAACTTTGATTCATTATTTTCCAAATGATAAATGATTATGAATTTAAAGTTGCTCGTATATTTTAAATATTATATACATATATAATATATTTATTTTATATTTTACTTTTACTTAAAAATATTTGAAAAAAAGTATGTATTTCTTTATGTACAGTAAAAATAATGAACGAGCCCTGTTTTGAATAACGAAACTTTTCTAAGTGCCCTAATCAGTATTCAACGTATTTTAGAATTATATTCTCCTTTTCAAAATCCCTGCTCTATTTTTACTCGTTTATTTACTTAAGTCATTATCGTAGTCATTCGTCCGTTTAAATGTGTAAATGTTGTTGTCTATTTTTTTCAAACATTTACAAAAATTAATTTTCTTTTTTTATGTAAAACAATATATAATGAGTGAAGGAAAGAAAAAAAAATATTTTCTTTTAATTATTTATTCCAACGTGCTAGCAGGTTTCTGAAAGTGTAAAATATGTTCCAGAAAATAACTACGTCTAATGTTTTTTTATATTGTTAGAAAATAATTACTTGAGTTCTGTAAAAAAAGTCATTGATGGCTGAACAAAATTCGATATAAATAACCGAAGTCATCGTTTTCTTGGTTTCTTTTTCTTTTGACGTTTTTCTGAAACAGATAACATGTTTTCTTTTCAGAAAGAAGCTCTTTTTCTTTAATTTTTATTCTGATTTTTCTTAGAAAGGACATAAAAACTTTTTCTCTGAAATGTTTCTCTCCTTTTTTTTCAAATATAGAATTCTTTTAATTTTTTTAACATTTTTCTTCATTGTTTTTAAATTCCTGAATCCCAAAAGGAAAAGTATCACTAGAGTACTTTTTTCAATATACAGATA
Source organism: Caerostris extrusa (assembly GCA_021605095.1). Taxonomy (NCBI): domain Eukaryota; kingdom Metazoa; phylum Arthropoda; class Arachnida; order Araneae; family Araneidae; genus Caerostris; species Caerostris extrusa. The sequence continues at coordinate 55,716 of BPLR01006139.1, read as the reverse complement.
AAAAAAAGAAAATTATCCATACATACTTAAGGTTTTTTTAATGTCCAAAATTTAACATTTTCCATGGATTTCCTGGTAAATATAATTATCGCATTTAAATTAAATTCAATCGTTATTACGCCCATCTGAAGAATGTATCTCAGTTGTGTGGAAATTTAAAAAAAAAAGGCATATTTTACTTTAAAAATTATGTTTAGTGCAATTTTGGCATTCAAAAAACAAAAATTTATTATAGCATTTTATTTAAAAATAAGTAACTGCATTTTGAACTAAATGTGTAGATTATAAAACAACAAAAATATCTGAGAAATTTTAATTTACAATGATAAAGAAGGTTGGCAATTTTATTTATTTTAATTTCAGTTAAGATTGCATTTTAATTTTTGTTAATTTTGTATTTAATAGTATTACTTCAGTTAATATTGTATTTAATGGTATTACTTCAGTTAATATTGTATTTAATGTTATTACTTCAGTTAATATTGTATTTAATGTTATTACTTCAGTTAATATTGTATTTAATGGTATTACTTCAGTTAATATTGTATTTAATGTTATTACTTCAGTTAATATTGTATTTAATGGTATTACTTCAGTTAATATTGTATTTAATGGTATTACTTCAGTTAATATTGTATTTAATTTTAATTATTAAATTTTTTAATAGAATTTAAACAAAAATAAATTAAAATGAATCATCTATAGAGATTAAAATATTAAAAAATAAATATTCTTTGAGCAGATTTGAATTCTTATAGTTAGAAATTTAAATTTTTACGTAAAATCTAATTGACTTTTATTCATATTATTTTTAACAAGTAAAAGTACACGTTTCAAAATTTATTTAAATCCTCATTATATAGTTATATTTTATTAAATCATTAAAGTTTGTAGCTAGCAACCAGTTTGTGCATTAATTGAATTAGTTATTCTAAAAATATATCAAGCATAATATTAAGTGTTTATTTTCTGTCTGTTTGCTGGAAGTTTCTAGATAAAAAAAATTAAAGAGGAAATTGCTTTAAAAATGTATAACTTTCTTAATGTTTATAGAATTTATTTTTCATAGATTTTTAAAAATGCTCATCAATTCATTCGCTATATAATAGTAACAATAACCAATATTTAAATAATGAAGATTTCCATACTCCATTCTAAAACGAAGTATTAGCAATGATAATTTTTGTTATTGAAAAAAAAGTACATCAAATATTTCATTTAAAAAATAGTTTGATTTTTTTTTTTTTAATTTCGCATATGTAAGCAAATTAAATAAGATGAATATTTATTGCTAATTAGGACAAATAATTTAAACTGGCTCTTTTAAATAAATATATTTTATATGACATGTAGTTGCCTTGTCATATAATCTTTTACTTACATTATCTACGTGATTACAAAACAATGTAAATTTAGAAAAATAGCCTTTTTTTTTAACTAAAAAAATTCTTTCATAATGTAACGTGGCTATGTGTATTACAAATAGTATATTAAATATGTATGCACTTGTAATAAAATTTTATAGTGAATTATTATGCTCTAGCAAAAGATAAGCCTTTAATGAAGAATGTGTATTTACTTTTAAGCCGTGCATTGCTTTTCCGCAGGAGATAGTGATGGTGGTGTGGTTCACGTTCGAGTTCTTTCTTCGCCTTTGGTCGGCTGGCTGTAGGTCCCGGTATCAAGGATGGGTTGGAAGGCTCAGGTTCCTCAGAAGTCCATTTTGTGTTATTGGTGAGTGAAAAAAAGTCGTATTTTTTATAGTACCCTATCGTAGTTATTTTCATTCGTATTCACAGAATTAATACAGTTTTATAGTTCATACATCATTCGTTCTTCTTTTTTAACTTGAAGACATCAATTCTTTTTTTTTTATATTTTGATATTTAAATAAAAAAAATAATGCGAGAAATTAAAAATCTTCTTGAAATTCATGTCCCTTTGTTTTAAACCATTTTTTACCAAACTTTTGATTGGTCTTTGAAATATTATAAAATAAAAATGTGTAGCCTTTTTCTTAAAGTCTATAAGAAATTAAACTGTGTGGTATGTTTAATATAACAGTATAAACTTAAGAAAAATGGATTACTAAAAAAAAAAATTAATTATAATTTTCATTAACGTACATGCAAAATGAATCTTATTTATCATATTTTATATAAAACGATTAATATTATTTCTTAGTGATCTAATTATTTCTTCATCATTGGTATAAAATTCCCCATGTAAAAGTCGAGATGGTGGACGAGAGTATAACAGGCATAAAATTTAAAGAAGACATGTATTTTTATATTGAAAAAAAGTACTTCAATACATAATCTATATATGAATTAATAATGAAAAAAGATAAAGCATACATAAAGTAATTCAGTTCATTGTGAGAACTGAAATCCACCTAACAAGATTTTAAGTATATTTTATTTAACACAGTAGAATATTTTTACAGTAGCTGTTTTACACAGTAACTCATTTATTACACACAGTAGAATAGTAGTATTACCTGAATTTTACACAATAGAATATATTTTTTAATCAGTCTAAGGAATACTTCAATCCTTTAATCCTTCTAAGGAATTTTAAGGAATTCTTAAAACAAAACGTTTAAAGGACTAGTATCCAAGATTGGCGCACCTGTCCTACTGAGTACCAATTTTTAGTCAGATAATTGAGAAAATATTAAATAAAGTTAATTTAAGTAACATTCTACTAAAATGGAAATGAAACTGTTCACAGCTTCTAATTAACAAATAAATAAATTTTTTGAAAAATACATTTTATAATTATTTTTCTGCAGATTTATATTTTAAAAAATAATTTTTAAAGATCAAAATTGTATTACATATTCCTCAATGCTACTAGTTTCAGTAAATTTTGATTATTACGTATGTTTCTGAATGAGAATTATAATATAATGCTTAGTTTTTCTAAGTATTCGTCCTCTCCGTTTCATTTCATTTCGTCTGTAATCACGAAATGAGGATCATTATGGAAAGCAACTCTCACCCCTGAAAGACCATTCCTCAGGAGAAAAAGGTTACGCTATAATTAATCACCCAGGCTGCCAAGTTGGACCAAAATGACCTGTCTAGAATCGCTTTTTCGTCCATCTATATGTTACAGGCCGTCTTCATCATTCAAATTATTACTTCTGCATAATGCAGCCCCGTGATAAGAGATATTACGTGGAAATATTAAATTTTCTTACCTTTACTTATATACAATGTAAGCCATGAACATGATGTTGCTACTTAATTATCTACTCAACTCTCTATCTACTTATCTATCTAAGCAGATACTGATTTATTACTTCTTATTATTTCTTTTATTATTTCATATGGATGAGTGCATTAACTTTGAAAATTATTTGATTTTTACATCGAAAAATAAAAAATAATTAATAATAATAATATGTAATGAAGTTTTCCCAGATAAAGCTTTTTTTTTTTAATTTAATGCAAAAAAAATTGTTTATATTTAAAGAGAGCTTTGTGTTTTTAAGTTATTAAATTCAAATTTCATGAAATACTTTTTGAAAGGAATCATTTGATTGAATTTAAAAGTTTATTAAGAACTTTTATTGGGGAAACAACAGCAGTGTCAATGCTCAATTAATTTTTGTATTAGTATTACTGTTTTGTTCCCATTTATAAACCGATAATTTTTAGAACTTTTTAAAGTTAAAGGATGGGGTCGGCTTATATACGGATCAGCTAATCGCACATAAATGTAGGTCCTTTTCCGTCAGACGAGTGCAAATGGTAAATCACTAAACATAGCTAAATAAAGCACTTTTTTTCCCTTTTTAGTTTATATTTCTTATGCTCATGAAAAATAAATTGATTATCAATGAAATGAGTTAAATAAATTAAATAAATAATAGGTACTTACGTATTAACGGTACCTTGGCGACAGAACTTGGCGGTTTTAAGTGTCGCCAATCTAACAGCTACACTTAAAGCTACTGTAGCTGCGGTTGGCGCGTGTGCTCTTTATTGGCGCAACTGTCGCCAAGGTACCGTTAATACGTAAGTACCAAATAATAAAATAAATGATCATCATAATAAACTCCTTTAAATTGATTATATTGCTGTTCGGTTTGCGTCGTCGCCAAAAACGAAAAAATTTGATGAGCTCACTGATAACAGAAAAATACCAAAATGGCCACAAGAAATAATAATACAATACTGTAGTTATACTGTACTATATTGTACAATACAATATTGTAGTTTTCAATGTGTAGTTATAATAATTTTTAATTTGTCTCATTAATTACGTAAATTACTTACTCCAAAAAATACGTCGAATGCGTAAAGAGGAATACTAAAGGTAAGCCAAATTGGCGATTTACAACGTACTTGGCGAGGCATTTGAAAATGATAGTCGCTGAATCTCTTTAAAAGCTGCTGGAGGTCTGAAGGAACACGAAACTGCTATTATCTAGACATATGCTTAGTGGTAAAAAACGGTGAAATATCTCTTTCTCATTCAATGAGCCTTACTATACATAAAAACAATCAAAAGCCCAAAACAAATAGTGACAAGCATGACTTTACCTTTAAAAGTGCACACACTTTCGAGACGTTTGCTCTCTCGCGTGTAAACCTGTCATATATAAGCATATTTTCATTTCTTTATTAGTATTTTTTTTTTTTTTTTTGTATATTTTCTTCATTTTCAATGATCTCAATCTTTTTTTTTTTTTTTCTTTGTTTCACTTATGTTTCTTTTTAAATAAAACTATGTTTATTGAAGTAAACCGTTTTGTTTCAATTCAAAATTCTGTATTTAAATACTTCAAACTAGCCTGGATTTTTGGTAAGTATTTTAAAGAAATTAAAGTTTTCCAAATATATTTGGCGAGTTATTTTTGTTTGTAGTAAACAAAACTGAAAATACAAAAGTCTAGTGGCATATCAATGATATGTCACTAGACATACAAATGATATAACGTTTCATTAGATCACATACAAGCAGTTTCACTATAGTAAGTTGATTGATTTGTCTCCTTTCAAAAAAATAAAATAAATAAATAAAAACTAATGGACGAAGACAGTCTACCTTTTCTTTTATCCTTCTATTTTTTGCTTCTATGCCTAGAAACTTTAACCCTGCTACTTGTAAATCAAAATAATTTATTTAGTAAGGAGAATATTTTGGAGAATGAACAAATTTTCTTTTGTGCTATACTTTGGGATAATATATTGAAATGAAATTATCTTTCTTTTATTGGGTGTCTAGCCCTTTTTATGGTATTTGTCTCTTTCGATAATCTATTTTCTTCAAAAGAGGATCATATTTTTCTCTGATTAAGTTTGTTTTCATATGGGTACATCAGAGAAGAGAAGCATTCAGGAAAAGTCATTGACTTTGCTTTTGAGAAAAAGTAACAGTGATAGATATCATTACTTTTTTATTGATGCAAAAAATACATATAAAAAAATTTCTGAAATAGATTTTGAATCTTTGCAAAAATCTAATTTCATACATTATTATTATTTGGAAAAAAAATTATTTAGAGAAATTATTTATTTCTTATACACAAATTGTATTTTTTATTGTTTTAATAATTATACAAATATCTTCAAGCACATAGTTGGATGAAGTAAAAAATTTAATATAAAATAATTAGAATGTTCATAATATTTTAGATTCTTTGATCTTACAACTTTTATGTTTCGCATATTTCTGAAAGTATGTATGAAAATTATATAAATCGTTTGAACACGTAATTAAAAATTATAGTTAAACTAAACTCACCACCCCTTAAATTAAACCATTTATCGATAAAAGAAAATGTTTATATATAAATAACATAATCTAATAAATAAATCCTATATAAAACAAAACGCTTGCAAACATAAAATAATAGAATGAAAAATTCCTTTTTTTTTTTTTTTAGTTTTAACTTTTCATAACATAATAAAATTTATTTTTTAAAAAGAACTGAAATATTTCAAAATTATAAAAGATTACAAATGCAACACAGAAAGTGCAGACGTAAAAATTGTCGTAGATTTCAGATCGCATTAAACGAGAAATACCCACAGAATAAATGGCAGAGTAAAAGATATCCATGTCTAATAATAATATTAAAAAAAAAACTCGAGCTTTTCACTTTTCCTTGAAACAACGTTTGCTCTTGAAATGTGTTCGCAAACATCAACCACCTTCTGATCATATAGATATCGGCCTTCTATTACTTCCAACTTCCTGTCCTTTTTTTAGAGGGAGAATATGATGTTATCATCTTTATGTGACCCAGTTTTTTGTTTTTACGCTATGCTGGATATGGTTCAATAATGTATTTGCTATCCATTCCTTGAAATTATTGTGTAAAAGATGTATAAACTTAAATAAAAAGTTAAATCATTATAAAATATAAACATTTAAAAAATGTTAAAAAAAAAAAAAAATCTTGCATGGAGAATCCATAAGAGGCATTATCAAATTAGTAATCATTTTTTATTACTTTCTTACATAAAATTACTAAAAATTAAAAGAACAGTTCTTAACATGTCTGAACATTTTCATGCGTTAACAGTTCTTAAGTCAGACATAGACCATTTATATAATTTTTCTATTAAAAGAATGAAAAAGAAGCAGAAATAATATTGAACAGCTATGAAAGCTCTGTGAAATTAAAAATTATTTCATAGAGCTTTGTAACACTTGACAAAGTTAGCCTCCCAGTATGTATTATCTGATTTCCATTTTTGCGATGTATAGGACTAACTTTATATTACTCTTGATTTGTATAATTAGTTTTATTTGAAAAAATATAAATGTATAGAAAGGAAGGATTTTATCTACGCAAAGGAAGTCTCAGTCTCTTATTTTTGAACCACTGGTCTAACTGAAATCCATCTTGAAATAAAAAAGTGATTCGTACTGATTCATTTAATAGTTTCAATAAATTAAAATGCTGAACTTTAAGCATCTGAACACTAAATGGTATGTCTGCCAATGACATAAGGAAATAGTTTATGTAAGGCACCCCTTTCTAAGAAAATTATTATTAAGTGATTAATCAAAAAAAGCCTGAATTTGTTGATTTTGAACGAGGCCTAGTTTCTCTGAAACTGCTAATATTCTGGGATTTTCTTCTGCATCAGTATCTCGGGTATTTAAAACAGAAAAATTTCGGTAGTAAATAAAATTCTGAGGAAATAGGCTAATGGACGAAATAGGCAAAAGTCTTCTGCACGAATCTGTCTAGATTGAGAGGATGGACAGTATTGATGGTTCCATTGTAAAGAGGTCACTAGGAATTGCAGATTCATGGACCAAAAGCACAGAAGTATAAAATGAAAAGAAAGAAAAACCCTTTACAACAAAATGCAAGTTCAAAATTTTTCTTCAAATTAATAATGTTGTTGGGATTTTTTATTTACATGTACAGATGTGATTGTGATCGTGGCGTCCGTAGTGGTTCTGTCTGTGGGCAGCAGCGGACAGGTGTTCGCCGCCTCTGCCCTGCGTGGACTCCGATTCTTCCAAATTTTGAGGATGGTGCGGATGGATCGGAGAGGGGGACGTGGAAGCTATTGGGATCGGTCGTCTACGCACACAGACAGGTGAGTCACCTTCAAACAATTTTTATTTTATTTCCAATGACAGATTACAATAAGCAATTAAATAAAAAGAACACAAGAAATATGAACAAAAACAACGAGAGTCGAAGGAAATCACATAGTGGCATGTTTAACCCATAAGGGCCCTAGCCTCCCAGTAACGACCTTGCACAGTAAAGGAAACAAGTGCAGGACAGAGAAGAAGGTGAGAGGAATCCATGTCCTCTCCAAGACTGCAGATCATGCATTTTTGGCTTTCAAATATATTCATTCGGAAAAGGTGATTGGCCAAACAATCATGGCCCATCAGGAGTCTGAAAATTGCAACAGCTTTAAACCTGGGCTGATCAGGATAGTTAGAATAAAATTAATTAACCTTGAAATAATTTCAAAGCTAGAAACATTCCTGTGTAGTAAGGTGAATATATTACCTAATTACTCTTAAGCTGTGGAATACATGATGTAAATAATCTATGTAATGAAAGTTTTTTATGAATTCTTTCATATTTCTTTTATGTTGAATATCTATAAACCTCTATTTTTACAAATGCAGTTTTATCAAACTCTCCAAATATTTTTCACCCACAATGGTCAAACCATTGATTATTTTCTAGAAATAAATCAAATGTGAGACAAATTTTAAAAAAAATCTTAAATAACTCATTCAATGGTCATTATATTAATCAATATTGAATAAAAGAACTTCATTTGCAGTCTTTGATTTATTTATTTTGAAAGATTCTTAACACAAGAACCCTTATGAATGTATGAAAAATATTTAATTTTTTTTTTTTCCACACACACACACACCCACACTCAAAAAAACTCCAAATTTTCTGCTAAGTTACTAAACTCCTGTTAATGTCACAAAATGTGCAATGCATCTTACCAAAAGATATTAGTACATCAGTTCATGATGTAATGCTGTATTCTTTTTTGATTTTTAATAAAACAAGCATTCATATTAATAATTGAATTTACTTAATTTTATTATTATGAATGAGAACAAAACTGTAAATTAATTTGAAAGAAATATTCAAATTGTGCATACAAATTATGTATTTTCTTGATCTTTCATAATGTAAGAGAAGTGTATTTGTGCTGGGAAAAGACAAAACAATGTTTATTCATTGCGCGAAATGCCATGTTTACATTTCAGGAACTCATCACTACCCTGTACATTGGTTTCCTGGGGCTCATTTTCTCTTCGTTCCTCGTATTCTTAGCTGAAAAAGAGTCGAATTCCGAGCATTTCAGCAACTTTTGCTGACGCCTTGTGGTGGGGTGTGGTAAGTACATTCTGCTGCACTTATTTTTATTTAACTAAAAGCATAAGATTTATGTGCTTATTTGTTGTAATAATTAATAACTTCGGTAAGCGACTAGAAATAGTTGCATAATTGAAAAAAAAATCCCTGTTATAAAAAAAAGTCTTTCGTATAAACGTTGAAAACTTATAGTATCAGCCGCATTCATTACAGCAATGTTAATGCAGCAATCTTTTTCACAACATAATGCTGGTTTTTCTCGTGTGTATATATATTTATTAAAAATACTGAAAGGTTATTTTAAACTCGAGAGACCAACTGATCAGCACTTCTTCTCAAGTAGTAATAATTTAAAGCCGAAGAGTTCTGGAGAGAGAAATTCTGGAAATTTAAATTTCTATGCAAACAAAGCTAATGCAACTATCTTTAATAATATAACCAGCAACCTGCTTTAGACTTGTCACTAGCCATGGCTACTTACAAAATGCTGCTTACTCGTCTGTAATAGGACTTGCTGATACAGATATCTGCTTTCTTTGGGACCATGGTATGTCCGTGATTGAGTAGCACCTCAGCATATGCCCTATTGTTCTTAACTGTTTCCCGTTTTGTGTTACTTACAATGCCTTTAGTGATAGCTTTTGTCGTTCTTCACTGTATTGGGCTGCTCTTCGACTAATGAACGAGATGTCAGAGACGGGCATAGATAAAAGAAAGCAATGTAACTAAATCAGAATTCTAATTTGTCAAATTTATGTGAACTTGTATATTACTTACCTCAAAAATACCTTACATATGATATATTTTTTATAAAAAAATTAAATTAAAAATATCTCAATTAAGTAGCAATATAATATTGAATAAATTTTTGTAACCTTTGTTTTTTGAAATTTCAAATATTCTGCAATTATCACATTTTCAACACTTAAAATACACAACTCCTATGTCTACTTCTAAATCCTCAACTTATTAAATTTTAGTTCATCTAAAAGTTTATTAGTTTTATTTATTTATATTTCTAGTATAAATTTAATAATTTTTTAAAAATTCATGTTAGATTATGTAAGGTATAATAGTTTTATCAAATGCATACAAAGAAGAATGAAAGTAACCTTAGTTATTATATGAATTATTTAACTGAAATTTTAAATCATATGAATTAACAACGTTTGGATTTAAATACCATTTACGTGAATTCCTCAAAATACAGAGTAAATCAAGATATCTGGATTATATATGGAAAACAAAATCTATTTATACTTTTCTGCTAAATATTTAGAATGATATACTCTTCAAAGAAAAAACTCTATCATGAAGTTCTATTATTTCATCCACTATAGTTACTTTGAAAAATATTATAAATTACTTAAATTTCTATTCGGATTCGTTTTAAAGAATTTTATATTTCCTGTCTATCATTTTTATTTTGAATCAAAAATAAAAGAAGAAAAAACCTAAGAAAAAAATCAAAACTCCTGTTTGTTTTAATAATATCAATTTTTCCCCAACTATAAAATTTAATCTTTCTATTTAAAGTGGCTCTGGAAACTTAATAAAAACTTAAGCAAGAAAAAAAATACACTTATCGTTCAGTATTATTAGCCATACACTTTTAATAACAATCTTCTCTCGCCTGTGGTTTTTCTCATAAGCTGGCCCGCGTTTAATTTTTCTTTCTCAGATCAATCCCTCAGAAGCCTTCTAAACGATAAACTAAAAACCAATAAGCACCAGGCTTCCTAAAGAGGAACGTTATTTGAAAATTTCTTCATTACTCGATAAAATGGCTTTGGTAGTTTTTGCTTAAACCCTCTGGTTTTTTGGAGTGGGGAGGGTTTAGAACGCTTTAAACTTGACAGAAAGGTATTTTAATTATGTTTTGACTTACATGTGTGTGTTTTTTTATTTTACAAATCGCGAGTTTTAAGTTGACACGTTTGATTTGGGACTTCACTTCTGAAAGTTGTGACGATAAAAAAAAAAGCTGCATTTCTTTTAAATTCGAAATGTTGTGACTGTTAAATCGAGAAAGAATTTTGGAAAAAAAAAAAGGGTTTTAAAAGTGACATTTTTTTAAATTCAAGTGACGTAAATATGCACAAAAAATGTTTCTTGAAAGCCACGCGTCTAAACAAACATATTTTTCGGCATTCAAATAAAAAAAATATATATGCAGATTTTTTTCTATTTTTTATCGCATTACTTATTTCACATTTGGCACTGATATTAATTAAGAATTTACGCAATTTAAATATCAGTACTTTATTTTACAAGACATAGACAAAAATACCATGACACAATAAAGTTATAATTTTATAAATTAAATAGTAGGAAAGTAAATCATTTAGGTTTATATAAGAGCATTTATGATTACCAAATTACAATTGAAAATTACAATTACGTAATGAATTGTCTTTTTCAATCCAAAAAAATTTATTTAAATTTAAAAAAAATTTTATTTTATTTACCTATTAACTAAATTCGTTCTGTACTCATGGATAATTAAAAATATATTAAAAAGTAATGATTACAAAATTGCATATGAAATTAAATAAAAGTAAATTCGCCTATTATATTCATCTTTACATAATCGATTAATTCATCCTAAATTCTAGATAATTTCATTAAAACAATCCAATATGTTTCATTCATGTAAGAATTTCGGAGATCTAAGAAGATTTTAAAGGTGAACAATTTCAAAATAATATCATATTAAAGAGTGGTCTTTTATAAACGATAATTCTAATCTTTTCTAATCTAATTCTTTTATAAAAGATAATTATAAAAGATTATGGTATCTTATAAGAGATAAAAAAAACCTGCAACACGATTATTGTTTTCATAATAAAAAGTTATGAAAGAAAAGTATTTTTAAGTCTGTAAGTGTTTTAAACCTGATTTGAATCAATTTGTAGTTGAATGCAATTCTCATAAACGGTTTAGGTTTAAATAAGTTTAGCAACGTCATTCAAATTTATTTAATTACTCGGTATATTTTTTTCTACAGAGAAGCACTTACTCTTTCAATATCTTTTATTAAATACGTAACCTAAATAATGGTATCACCCTTTTAACCCATTAAAGACCAAACCCTTCTTCACTTGAAAGAAATGAGAATTTAATCTTTGTTTTTGGGTCTAAAGGAACAAAAATTAAACTGGAAAAACAAAATAAATATTTATTTTTACTCTAGTTACAAAACTGTTCCGAAAATGCAATGTAGATCCAAAACAAATAATTTTTCGATAAATGTTTTTAAACTATGTTATGTAAAGGCGCATTACATTTCCTACACAAAATTACAGTTTGGTAGAATAAAACCCACCGCTTCATAAATTTTTTCGACTGTCATCAAAGGGAATAGAATAATTTTTAAAAATAAAGAAAAACTAAAATTGCCTAAAAATCGACTAATCGTTATAAAAAATCATTATTCGAGAGCAAGTATATTTTACCTGATAATCCGAAAGCTTCCACCATACTATGCAGTAAAAGAAATTTGAAAAAATTGTCACAATAAATAAATTATTTTGTTTCTATTTTACGTTGCATTTGATGTGCCTAACGTCAATCCTAAATGAGTGTATTATTTTTCTTCATTTCAGATAACGTTGTGCACAGTGGGTTACGGTGATACAGTTCGATCACGTGGCCTGGAAAACTGATAGCAGCCTTCTGTGCCCTGCTTGGCATCTCCTTTTCGCCCTACCTGCTGTAAGTTTCTGCACTTTAATAACACGGCTAGATCACCGATCTTAAAAAGAAAAACGTAGAGCAATAGGATAAATTGTTGAATACTTAAATTTTATACGACAAAATTCAACAACACAAAAATCATGCTTAATTGCTTGAATTAATGAATTTAATGTATAGATTAAAAATTTCTTTAAAGCGCTCATACCAACATCCAAAGGTTATACAATTTCACAAGAAGTATTTTTCAACATTCCATTTTACAAATACAATGAAATTATTTGGGGAAATAGAATGTTGAAAAGTACCAAAAGTATTTTTTGCAATACTTAGAATAAAGACTTAATGATATTACTTAGTTCTAATAGCAAATCTCCGACTTTATTAAAAGTGTAATGATTTCTTTCAAAGCGTCAAAAAGGTAATTTAACAGCCCAATGTTAGATTGACTTGATCTAAAGGAGAAGGTTAGTTAAAAATATATCTCGTTAAATCAACTAATATCTAATTAGATATGAATAGATCCATTACTTTCAATAATAAATAAATAAATAAAGCAAAGTTAAAATAATTTATTACTCTTGTTAGTGCTTGATGAGTGTAGAAGATTCATTTAAAACTACTGTTAATAACAATGTTGCTTTCATCATGCCCAGTATTGTGCTTATTTAAAACAAGTAATATAAAAAAAAAAAAAAATTTTAAAGTCAATTCCTACTTTTTCCCCTATATTGCAGAAAGTCCTTTATAAATAAAGTTGAATTTTTCTCTTTCATCTGGCGCCATCTATTGGTATACAATACATACAACTTAAATTAAAAAAACTAAAATTAATTAATTAAATTTAATTACTGAATGAATATTTGAAAAACTGTATTAACATCAAGTGTCACTGCAAGTTCCAAAAAATGTATTTGAACTTGAGTGGATGAATAAAAAGTATTTTATTAACAACTGAAAATTTGAACAAGTTATATATAGGGACAGTATGAACTAATTGAAAGCAAGTAATATAAAAAAAAAAAGTTTTTAAGCCAATTTCTACTTTTTTTGTCACTATATTGCATAAAGTCCTTTATAAACATTTTTCATTCATTTTTTCAAGTTTATCTGGCGCCATCTATTGGTAGCTATATGCAACTTAAATCTAAAAAAATAATAATAATTAATTAAATTTAATTACTGAATTAATATTTGAAAAAAAAACTGCATTAACATCCAGTGTCATCCACTACAAGTTCAAAAAATTGTATTTGAACTTGAGTGGATGAGTAAAAGTATTCTATTAACGATTGCAAATTCGTACAAGTTATGTATAGAGAGAGTGTGTGAACTAATAGTAGGAATTGAATTAAGTATCCAAATGTTTAGCATAAACTAGAACATTGCATATATATTTTTTTTTTTCAAAGAATCGAAAATTTTCAAGCTCAACACTTTTGAGATCCCTTAAAGATTATTATGATTTCATTGCATCATTGTAGCATTTGTTAGTCGATGTGTATTTCAGAGGTACTGATGTCCACCTTTAATGTATATAATAACTTTTAATGTTTTAAATATGCACTAGTCAATCTGAAAGAGTGTGATGCCATGTGTCATCATCAGGGTATTCTTGGATCTGGCTTCGCCCTGAAAGTTCAGCAGCAGCAACGGCAGAAGCACATGATTCGGCGTCGTGTTCCAGCAGCCACCCTCATCCAGTGCCTCTGGAGGTGCTACGCAGCAGACGAGAACTCCATGTCCGTCGCCACCTGGAAGATCCACCAGCAGCCCTTGCCCAGCCCACCCGCGTGAGTACTCCCTTCCTTCCTTTCTTATATTGCATCCAATAATTAAGCTAAATGTTGCATCGTTATACAAATACTATATTGAGCATCAAGTGGTTGATTTTTGATTCTACAGGATTCTGCGATTTGTTACTGAAAGGAAAGCTCTTTACATAATTAGAAAGTTATTTTTTTTGCTTGGGCATTTATTAAAACTATTATTTACCTATGAAATTTTAATTTTTAATCGGGCTCTTATAATGAAGATAAGATGATATTTATAATCGGGCTCTTAAATAAGTGCGTTTCATTTGTCAAACTGATATAGCAGAAAATACTTTAGCTCCTACAGATAGTATAAATATGCATGATGTATGAATTTTTAATAAATTATAATCATACATATATCAATCAGTAATTATTTTTATTACCGACATTTTACCATAATTACTAATTTACTTAAAGATCTTAATAAATCAACTAAAGATCTTTAATATTAACATCAATGTAGGACGATTAATTTAGGATTTTTCTCATAGATACTTGTTGATTTTAGTGGAATAATCGATATTATATTAATATTTCAGAATACGTCTACGAACTAAGATTTATTAAAACAAAATTAATTTTGAAACCGTAAACAATTAATATTAATCTCAAACTGCTATTATATTTATTCATTTCCTAAATGTAAAGCATAATTAGAGAAATTGCTAAATACATTAGAAAAAGATTTTTTTTTTTTATGCAACGGCAAATTGGAAACAAAGGGAAGAAATATCACCTAGTTTCGAAAAAACGGCGAAAAATTTATATGCTATATGTTTTAGCTCGCAATTTATTACGCATTCACATTTCATTTGATGTGAAAAAAAAAACTAAACTAAGAAAAAAAAATAATAAGAGGGAAAACATTTGATAAAACATTCAAGCATTTTATTACATTAGGAATTAAAGTTTATTCATATTGAACAGTATAATTTAATTATGTAGAAATCACTGTATTGGCCGAGTGGCTAGCGCTCTGGCGCTCGGTACTGCAGGTTTCGAGTTCGTGTTCCGGGTATGTCATGGATGTTTGTAGCGGTTCGGCATCCACTTTAAAAACTGTAGGTCCCGGTCTCATATGACTGTTGAGCGTTGGGCGTAGAGCTGATAACCCTACCTAGTAAAAAAAAAACATCTCTCGTCTCGAAATCTACCAGTAGATAGACGGCCTTGGCCCACACTGGGCTGTTGCGCCGATGATGATGAGAAATCACTGTTTCTTGACGTAAAAAATAATATGAAGCATTAAAAAAATCAACCACTTGTATGAGCTCATAAACGTAAATGTGCATGCTTTACTATTATAAGTGTAATCTCAGTGTGTGTTATAAGAATGTGCATGTCCCTTTTTTGAGCACTTTTTGGAGAGCACGTCCCTCTTTTCTCTTCATTCTCACTTGTCTTCCAGCTTCCACTCTGGTTCCTTCACGAGCATTAAGCTCAAAGACAGGCTCGACCTACCCCAAGGCACCTCGGGCCTGTAAGTACTCTCACCCTTTTTTCTTCTCTCTCTCTCTCTCTTTATGTACTGTACTGAAACTGTGTCTCTGTGGGCATCCCGTCAAGCATGAACTGTTCTTAGAATTGTATATATGTGATCCTCCCTTCCCACACTCGCTTGTATCGCTTTTTGCAACGCCGACTTGAACTTGTTTTGCAATGTCTATAAACCTTTTAGTAATTCGCTGTAAAAGTCCTAGTCACATCGCGTTGAAGCAACCTATTTGTACTGATATGAATTACATTTCAATGCTGATAGCTAGTATTTATAAAATGAACACATAAAGGAAGTTTATTTAGAAATCATTACAAAAAATACTGAAAAATATTTCATTATTAGCATAATTCAAAATATTATTAATAAAATTAATTTTGTAATAATATCATTAAAAATACATTTGCAGTAATTTCAAAAGATTATTAATAAAACTAATTCTGTAATCATATCGAAATATTGTCCATAAAAATACTTTTTCTAATAATTTCAAAATATTATTAACAAAAATATTTTTATAATAACTTTAAAATATTAACACTAAAAATACTTTTTGTTATAATTTCAAAACATTATCACTAAAAATATTTTTGTATTAGTTTTAAAATATTAAAACTAAAAACATTTTTGTAATCATATCAAAATATTATCACTAAATACAGTTTTGTAATAATTTCAAAATATTATCATTAAAAATCATTTTGTAATATTATTTTGCGGTGTATATAATGTGCATGTTTACTAAATAAATTAAGCACTCTTTATTAACAAACATCTGTTTCATGAATTCATTTATATTTTTAAATTAAATATTTGTTCCATATTTCCTAGTTTGTTACTAACATGTAACTGAATTATTAATTAGTTAGTTTTTGCTTATTTTTCGTTGTAAAATAAACACAAAGATTACAAACTAATAATGTAGCGTAATAATATCATTATTAGTTTTCATAAAAATCTATAAATATTCTATAGAAGTCAGTTTATTGCACTTTTCCTTGAATGTATCTATCTAAAATTAAATAATCTTCCTAAATACCAAAATTATAATTTTTTAAAAATTTGAATTTGTTCTTCAAAGAATGTTTCATATTTGTAATATAGTATAAGGATAATAAAAATCAAAAGCATAAAATTATCAACGATAACACAAATTTAAAAGAAAACATAGTAGAACTAAATTAAATAAAAAAAAATCACTCGACTGACGCCAATTTGTTGCATTTCGTAAATTTCTAAATTTCTTACCTTGTTATTTAATTAATTTTGTTACATATTTCTTGATATAAAGTAAAAACATAAATATTCTTTTGGTATAAGTAGTTTGAAATATTTATAAAAAAAAAAAAAATTCATAGAAGTTGTTTTTCAGAAAATAAAATGAATTACTGAAATTGTTATTGTAATATTTACCTATGAACAATACCTATGCTAATAATCATAAATAATTTATTAATTCTCACAAAAAAGTAACAATTTCTATTTGTCCCAAAATATATATAATTATATATGTATATATATATAATATTTTCACAATTAATCTAATGTATTACAAATATTTTCTTATAGATAATATATAAAATATATATATATATATACCTTTAAAAAATATATATATGTCAAATGATGCTAAAAACTTTTCAGTGAAGATTATCTCAGATTTAATTAATTTTTCTTCAATTTTGCTCACCATGAGACTTAACTGAATACAAAACAGACTACAAAATAACTGAATACAAAACATAAATAAATGAATACAAATGATTTCTTAATGATTTGTTAAGAAATTCAAAATATTGTGAGAGTTTTTGTATGCAAGTTGTTAGTGAAGAGTACTTTTACAATAAAATTTTCAAGGAAACTTAATTTTCACTTTAAATTTGTTAGTTTGGTTTGTTCAATGAAAGACAAGGTTTTTAATTTACCGTTCAACTTAACCATGAAGTATACCTTTTCTTGATAATATTTTTCTTTAATAAGAAAAAATAGTTAAAACGCAAATATACTATAATTTGAAAATACTAGCGTGCATGTTTTAAGTATAATTTTGCAAGAGTTTACAATTTCATTTTGTAAGTTTACATCGATATTAAAAATAAAATCGAGTCTTATAAAAAAGTTGGATGATTATCTCAAGAATTAAAACAAGCATATTTAAACGATAAAGGTTTTCTTCTTAACTATAAAATTCCGTACCATCTTGATGAAAAATTATAACGAAAGACTTATCCAGTTTCTTAGGTCTTTTATTACTTAGAAATACATTATAAACGAGCAGACATAAAACCCTTACATTGTATATTAATGTTACAATGTAGAAATAAATACGAGTTTTTCAAATTAATATTTTGCTGTCAAATTATTTCTTAATCTACATAAGGCGTTGATCATTACAATCTGAATGTTTTAAACCACTAGAATTATAATACATAATAATCCACTAGAATAAAAATAGTACTAAATATTCATTTAATAAAGTTATTCATCAAAATAATTATTCAGTTACTTGAAATCACTTGAGTTACTTGAAAATGTTTTTTAAGAGAAAAAATAATTTACAATATGAAAACTTAGGGGTGTCTCAAAATTCAGGCAAAATTCATTAAAATTAGGCTGATATTTCAATCTTTTTTTTTTACTGTCAAAACGCTTTATTTGACCCTCTAAGCTGAATTATGATTATGTGTACACTGCAAACTGAATACTTTTTCTACACAATTTATTAAAAGTATAATAACGCCATTTCTTTCATTAATTTTGGGACACCTTTTATTAAATGAATTCATAGACCGAAAAAAAGTACCTGCTTAACGTTTGCTTTATGAATATAAAAGCTTTAAACTAGAGCTATGCTTTTAGGGAGAAAAACGTCCTAGATTGGTTAATGTGCTTCACAACCGCATGGCAATAGTATCAAATGGATTGATTTAGATTTTGATGCTAGGATATATATGTTGACTAGGATGTCAATGTGGTTTAAAAAACTTATCTGATTTCTCATATAGGCCCATTGCATTTTTGTTAAAAACATATTTTAAGTGAGTAGCAAAATTTGACCTTAATTAACTTTATTCATTCGATGTCAATTTAATTTACAGATAATCTGACAACTGCGACATTTTTATTAATCAGAGAATTTTATAACAAACAGAGAGTAACCTGTAATAAAAGACATGAAACTTTCTTCTCATTGTTTTGTATGCGTACAAATGAGCACTCATGCATAGGGACTCTACTGTAGTGTCTAAAATTGCTTGCGTGTACTTTTAGAAACTACACCGATAATGAATTCATATGGATCTCTTTCACTTCGGATTGATCTGAAGTACACAAATCATAAAAAAAAATTAGTATATGTAATATAAATTTACATAAATTATTAATTTTTATGGAACGGAATATACTTGCACTCATTATGATATACATTTCCAATTCTTTTATAAAATTGAGAGTGTATAATTATTTATTTGAAGAAGTCCTTGATATTTTTTTTGCTTTTTGATGGGATAAGCGTTTTCATATTATTATGCCTTTTATATAAGATCCATCTGAATTATAGGTATAACCTTTTCTTATTACTCAATGAATTCAATAGCCTTTTCTTTCGAATTTAGGCGTTCAGAATGTGCCTTTTCTTCTGATACCATCGTTTTCAACCACTACGTTATTCGCTGTTTTCAACCATTTCTGCAATCGAGTCATTTGCAATTTCTTGCTGTTCATTTGATTCCTCGACATGGCTTGAATTAAAATTAACCAGTTATCATTTTGGTACCAAGAAAGGATCTTTCTGATAAATAATTCCCTTGTTTCTACCAGTGTGGTTGTTAATAATTCTTATTTTATTGAAGAGATCACGCCCGAAATAAGTGTAGGCAAGACGCTTGTATGCATTGGTATAGACCAGGGGTCTCCAAACTACGGCCCGCGGGCCAAATCCGGCCCGCGACAGCGAATAGCTTATTGTCGCTGTAGTAAGTTGGAAAAAAAACGCAGAATGATAATAACCGGCTTTTTTACTACCTAGGTAAGCATAATTTAACTTAAGCATAACAACTAACAAATAATTGAAATGAATCCCACTAAATTATAAACTAGTGAACATCCTGCGGTTACCCTCGGTAGTTATACCTACCTATTTCCGCTTTTAACCACTAGATATCTTTAAGTGTCACGGTCGTATCGATACACACAATAGTAATTGTAGTAATTGAACCAGCGAATTTAGCAAGCGTATGTTCGCTCAGAGCGCGTACTCGGCGACTAGTCTAGAAATTACAGATAATGGCAGAAAAATTAAAACGCTTTTGGCCCTTTTTACTCTAAACAGTATGGCCCTAAGGCAGGAAATTTTGGAGATCCCTGGTTTAGACGATTCAAAAGTGGTGATTTGGACTTGAAATACAAAGAACGCCCAACTTAAACGAAATGTTGAAATGTTCCTGAACTTTTTCAGTTAATATTATTTGCTACCAGCAACTGATGATCAATTTTGAATCTTGCATTGATCAAATCCGCAATGATCAACAAAACACGGTAAAATGATTTTGCAGGACGGCATCACCATCACAAACAGCGAAAAAATAATCAAAAAAAAAAATTTCTGCACGTGGCTTGAAACTCTTGTCCCAACTGTACTCACCATACAGTCTACAATTTGTTTTCATCAATGTGTCAAATTCATATGAAACGTTTCAACAATTACAAAGATGTCAAATATGGCCCATGACCGGATCAGCTGTACAGTTTTTCGGGGAAGACATCCAAAATTTGCCAAATTCGGTAAAATGGTTAACCAGCGTTGGCGCATACTTTGAATAAACCATTTTTTACTGCTTTCCCCGTATTAAATGTATTTTTTAAAGAAAAAAAAAAATATTAAACTCCACATCTGGTATATGCACTGTTCAACACTGAAATGAAGATAAAATAAAAGTCTAAACATTTTCTGGTACGAATGGAAAATATGGTCATGAAGATTTTTCGTTTAGTTACTTGATTAATTGACGTTATAATACATATTTGGTTTGTAATAATGATTTTTTTTTAAATTACAATTATATTTTTTGAAATGATTTAATTTTAAAATTAATTTAATCTGACTTCAGAAACAAATTATTTATTATTCAACAAGTATTAACATGTTTGGTGTTTGGAGGCATCAAGTTAAAATAAATTTAATCATTTATCACACTATACGGAAAAAAGTAAAGTCTTTAGATTATGTACCCCTCCTATATTTTTTCTGTACTGACTTTTAAAATTTTTGTTAACATATTTCTTATTATAACTGATATTAATTTTAAATATTATTTCAATTTAATTCGTATCATTTTAATGTATCCAAATGTCGTAAATTTTATGCCGTGTAACCTTATGTAATCATTTAGTTCATTGTATACTTCATTAGTGCAAAATAATTATATTAATAATTATTAAATTTTTTGCACAGTTTTCAAAAGATTTTTGCTACTGATATTAATATATGAAATGCTTTGTTTCCTTGTTATTCTAAAATTCAAATCCCAAATATGGGAGAGATTTCATAATCTTCTTAGCTATTCTACGTCGTACATCAAAGAATTTTTCTTAAAAAAACTCCAATACTTAAAAGAAAGCAAGTCGTATACAGAAAGCGAAAAGTCAAAAAAAAATTCCAATGCCAATATCGAAAACAAGTAATAAACTAGAAAAAAAAAAAAAAATCAAAAATATAATGAACTTAGATTCGCGATGTGTTAAAGCTATAATAACGAGATTTCCTTTTCTTGTTTACAGAGCTTTAAAATCTTTTCTTTATCTTGAAAACAAAACCTATTGTGTAAAAAAAGTTTTTTTTAAAACTAATTGTGATGTATTTTTAAACAAAATTATGAATTATTTCTTCTATTTTAAGCATTGATTATAATTAAACTATATCTATAAAAAATGTTAATTAAACATTTTATCATCTATGGGGTATAAAGTTTTGATAAATTAATTTAGTAATAATTTTTTACAAAGCTTATCAATTAAATTATTTTAAGTTTCTTCATTATAGATCATTGTAGGTATCACTAAAACTTTATTCAGGGTTCATGTGTTTTGGTATTACAAACCAAATGATATGAGAATAGGATAGATTATTGCCTTTCAGGGTGATATTAAGGGGAAACTACCCCGCCTTTACGGTTCATATGGGGGAACTATATGTATAATAATAATATATTTATATAACTCTCACCATATAGTTCAATTATTGATGCGAGATGCTCATATAGATTGTCGTGATCGATATAGATTCTTATCTTTTCCGGTAGCTGTGGCAGCAATGTATGGAGTCAGATTTCGTTCATTATTATTTAGCAATGAATCTATTATTATTATAAGTACTGCTGTGCCGAAAAAGTAAGACCAATTTTTTTTTTTTTTCAAAAACTCTTTATTCATTTTTCTAAATTTATTTCATCGTCTTCAAAGAAATCCCCTCCGTACACAATGTACTTATGCCAACTATTTTTCCAATCCTCAATGCATGATAAAAAGTCATCGGCAGGGCTGGCCTTCAAAGCGCACGGCGATTCACGTTGAATTTCTTCAATCAACCCAAAACGTGTGTCCCCGAGTGGTCTTTTGAGCTTAGGAAATATCCAGAAATCGCACGGTGTGAATACGATGATTGTGCACCGATATGGATTTTATTTTTTGGCGAAAAAGTCACGAAGACTCAATGCGGTATGAGCTGGCGCATTCAGTGTTTTCGGTACGAATCGAGATTTGACGCGTTTGAGGCCCAAAATGGAATTGACCGATCCGTTTGAAATTACAGAATCATCAGAGAGGTCTCTAATTGTAAATCAACGGTTTGCAAACACCAAATCTTTAATTTTTTTGACATGAGCTTCGTCGGTTGAGGTTGAGGGTCGACCAGAGGGCTCTTCGTCTTCAACGCGTTCTCTGCCTTCTTTGAACTGTTTATACCACTTGTAAACATTTCTTTCCGATATAGGAATGCTCACCGAATGCATTCTGAAACATCCTGTACGTTTCCGCAAACAAAATTTAATGCTAGTTCTTTGCTCAATGAATTCAGACATTTCAAAAATTGGCGGAATCAGTTTTAGCGTCTCACAAAGTCAAGCGTAATTCAAACACTAATGAATATTTTGACGTCACATTTCACACAGATGTTAAGGACAGTGCCAGCAACCGAAAAAAGAAAATTGAAATTCCATAAGCCCCGGGAATTTTAAATTGAATATTGGTCTTACTTTTTGGACACAGTAGTATTATGAAGTGCAAGTTTTTAAAAGATAGAACAATAGAAAAAAAAAAAGTTTGGGGCCATAAATTAATTTTTATATTTCTCTAAACTAACATTTAAATGTAAATCTATCATCGTCTTTAAAAACAGTTTTTACAAATAACTTTTTACAATTTTTTGTTTGCGTTACTCCTAGTTAAAAGCCTTAAGGTTGACAAATAGAGATTTAGTTAAGCTGTCAGCAAAACTATCTCTCAGCACCACAACGCCGTTAAAATGAGTAAAGAGAAGTTTACAGAGTAAATGTTTTCTTTTCCTCTTTTGACAGGTATTGATTTTACTATAAGGAATTGATAGTTAACTTTTTTACTTATATTTGAACACCGGATTCTTTTCTCACTATATTGTTGTTATTTTAGTTCACCTACTGTCCCATAAAAGTTTATAGGTAGTCCCATGAAGATTTTCTCAGTTTGATGGTACTTTTATGAATATGATGCCATTTAAAATAAAGCAAGATTTCTTTATATATATGGTTTAAATTTTTTTTTTTTTTATTTAATAACCAATGATCTTCTAAATAACGTTTAAAATTTCTATGTTTGTTTTCTGGAGTTGTCGTTTTAACTAGCATTTCCTTAAGTCTTAATGTCATTGATTATATAAAACTGTTTAACTTGGAAAAACTATTTTTTGCCCGTTTGAACTCATAAGTATATTAATATCATTGGTATAATTTATACTCATTTTTTTTAAAAATTTCTGATTCATTCTTCAGATTCTTATATTAAAATATATAATCAATATATGAACAATATAATTATATAATTTGATATAGATTATATTTGATTATATTCATATATATATAATTAGATAATATATAATAATATAATTTGATATAGTGTATATATATATATATATATACAAAATATATATCAAATTATATTCTTATATCGTCAGATTATTATATTGATTATATTATTCTTTATAATACATTTCTTTTGAACATCCGAATCTATTTTTATACAGAAATATCTTTTTTTAATTCTTTAACAGGTATTTAATTTTTTAAAAAGAACCAACTTTGTTGGTTTATAAAATATTACATGAAATAAAAGTTTTGCTTTTCTAAAAATAAGTGTATTGTCAATAAACTAAACTAACTATAATTTATTTTAATGTAACATTTTAGTTAATGAATAAATTAATTATATCATTTAGTTTTTACCATATTAGATAATTGCCTTACTGTGAATATAACTTAACTTACTATCAAGATAAATTAAATTATGGAAAATATTTTGCTTGTTATGCAGAAATTTTTAATTTAATTTAAAAATGAATATCCAAATTGCATATTTTCTCTTTGAAGGATTTACATATAACATTCATAAATATGAATCCAGGATATTTAGAGATAGCTTGAACACAATGTTGTTTTTAATCATTATGGGAAATCATGTATAGAAAAATGTATGTAATAAAATAAAACAATAGCAACAACTAATTAAAAGCATCAGGATATACAACAGTAATTAAAAGCACTAGGATATCATCGGAGGTATAAAAGGTACCAAAATTTCATTGCCCACGCATATTTTTACTGTGCTCTCTTCAGAGTCACTACTCACGCAGATTTGCAGAACTATGTTACAAAATCTGCAATACATTACGATGGATCATCTTTTCAAAATTCTTCACATTTTAAAATCTCCTATGCTCGTTTACTATTAACAATAAAAACAGATTTGCCACTCTGTAAGTGGAATTTTTAAGTAGTAAATAGATTTTTATTTAATTGGCTGTTTTAATGAGTAGTTATAATTTACATTGTTTATTTTAATTTATTTATGGAGAAAATATCTCTGTTTTATAATAATAAACATTGTTCTAAGTAAAAAAAAGATAAAATGTCATCTTGGTGTACAATTTTGGCAAGATGTTTAACCTGTTAGTGAGAAAGTGTTATTTTAAAAGAATGATAGATTGTATTTTGATGTCATTTTTCAAGAGTTTATCCATTGCAAGACCAATGATAGCAGTTCGTGACAGTTTCAATCAGCATATTAATAATAAAGTGCGCTAATTAGTATGACTAATAATAAATGGAATTAAAACCAGCTCTTCAAACCAATAGCGTATGTCGACTCACAAAACGTATAGTCGAAACTTTTTGCTTCAATAGTAGTGATAAACTTTTGCAAAAGAATTTAGAAATTTTTTTCTTTGAATTAAATTATTATCTGGGATTCCTAAATTAATATTTTTGGCTGTTAGTAAAATAATTACATTTTTAAATGAGAATATTGGGTGGCACTTAATTGAAAGTATTTGGCCGGTTATTTTGACCTAATTTAACTTCAAAATATTAATTTGATAAATGCTATTTGAAGGAGATGACAACATCACTTAGTTAAATAAAAATGTTTTCCAAATACGTAAACAAAATTTAAACTGCTTATAAACAACTGTATTTCATATGAAGAAATGGGCCTATTGTGTATGTATTAATTTTCATTCAAGTATTTAAAAGTTTCAATACTTTTCCATTTAAAAATTATCAATGTATTAAAGTAATATATCTAGTTACAGAACCGTTGTTCTTAGTTTTTGTATCATAATCAAAATCTTGTCGTAGTAACTGATGTGATATTATATTCACTTTCATTATTTTGGCCAGATTGATCGTATTTATTATTAAGCATACATAGAAATTAAAATACCTGTAATTTGAAATTATATTTTAACAGTTTTTCCCAATCTTTTACGCCTTTATTTAAATCTAGTATCAGTCATATTGTCTAAGTAAAATAAAATATATTTTCAAAATGCAAAATAACCTTAAAGTCTAAAAACTGTGTTGCTTCAAATCCAGAGTACTTTACTCTAATGTCATTTGACACTATACAGGCAGACGTGTAACAAATTGTGTTATGTACCCAGAATGCACTAGGCGCCTGCCACACTATATCCATATTCTGTCACCACAATTTTAAAAGAATTCCTTCGAGGATATGAATACATTGACATGCATGGAAAATGTGTGTTTTAAAATTTATTTTACTATATATTTATGTTTATTAATAGGGAAAAAAATTTTTTCGTGACTGTTAGAATAGTAAAGCCTTATTCTTTTTTTTTTTTTTTTTTTTTTTTTTTTTTATGAACTGAAATAGTAAATAGATACTTTTCTATCGAAATTTATTCAGTCTTTCATTGCACTAGAATTCAATGCACAATATTTAAAAAAATTATTTAACATTGCTACTAACTAAAACACATTTATGAAATCAATTCATAATTTCTTCAATATATGCTTTGATAATTAAAGAAAAAACTGTAAAAACTCTTTCATGGAATTAAAAGTATTTGAATAAGTTTTATTACCGAACATTTCAATGTGTTCAAGTTTGAGTAAAAGTGGTTTAATTTCAAGTTTCGTTGAAACCATTGAAACTTCATTATTTAAATCATTTGATGAAGTTATATTACATGTGAACAAATTGAAGAACAACGACGAAATGAAAATCATACTAAAAGAAAAATGTTGGAAATTTTAAATATTTTACATATAAGCGCATATAATTTAAAGTTTGAAAAAGTCGTTAAATTTTGTTTATAGTTTATTAAATCTAATATTACCACTTCAATAAAAAAATAATTTTATTTGAAGTTCAGAATCTAAATTTATAATGTATTTAGATCTAAGAAAATTCCCATTAAAAATTTAAATAGTGATAACAAACAAGAAAAATGATTTAAACATTAATTTATACATAAAAATTCAGTTTCAAGATGAGGTATAATTTTATGCATTTTTAAAATACAAATATATACTTATAAAATGCCAATTCTTATTAAGAATACTTGAAAAAAAAAAGCTTAAAACATTGCATTTATCATATAAATAACATATTTATATAGATATGGACATTGTATATTCTATTAAGTAATATAAATCGTGAAAAGTTTTGTCTTTTCCGTTTTAATTAAACAAAAAAAATTAAACACCAAGTGTTTACTCATTATGAAACGGTTTCAAATTTGACTCAATTCAAAGATAAAAATATGATCATCATAAAATTATTTTTATTTTTTATGAATTGGGCATATAAAATAAAAATATGACTACGTAAAATTTCATTTATGTGATGTAATGGTCATAATTCTTCCACACTACCACAATTCAGCCAGAAATACTTTAATCAGATTTAGTAAAATTAATAAAATGAAGATGAATACAAAGAGCAATAATAGAGACAATAAATAAGTCTCAAGAGAACAAATTTGACAAAATACAGACATTCTAGATTTTCATACTGCAATGTCTGTAATAAATTAACATTTGCGTCTCTTTAATCATTTTTTTCTACAGTAGGCATGTAAAAAATATTTAAATAAATTCATTCACTACAAATAACATATTTATTCAAATTATATGTAAAATTGGTCTATTTACTAAAATAATTCAATTCATAAATTAAATGAATTTATCCAAAAATATACAATTATTTATTGAAAAAATCCGTAAAGGATTTTTTTAATTTAAAGCAAATTAACTTTTTTTTAATACATTTTTATAACTACAATTTAATTGATTCTTGAATTATTTTTTTTTTCTTTGAAATATGATTTTTCTTAATATTGCGTTATTCAAATTTATTACGCACAATTTTTAATCATAAGACTGAATAAGATGTAGTTAATTAGTACTTATTAATTATTACTTAATTACAACTTATTATTTTAGCAATATATATTTATACATATACAATAAATGAGAAAATAATGTAATTAAAATGTGGAACTCTCTGAAAATATACGATGAAAACTTTAAATATTTCAAAAATGTTTGAAGATTGATGAATCGATCTACTAACTTGTAAGTTGTGAATGTTTGTTGCAAGTATTGTAATATCCAGTAGGTGGCAGAAACGCGTAGAGAAACAATCTTCTTAATAATCAGGTCTTCTCAGGTCTTCTTAATAATTACCCAATCTTGCAGGTTGGGTAATCAGAAATACATGTGCCGCAGATTGGAGAACTCACAGCTTTATTTGCCCAAGCACAAACACCAGACACGTACAATTAGAGACATACAATAAAGACAGATAATTATAGATTCGTGGAAGGACTCCACTTCTAGGCCGAAAATCCGAAGCACAGGTTTTTCGTAGGGAGCACGAAATATACTTACGCCGGGTGAGAGTCTGTTGGTCAATTAATGCAGTGGGATGCGCTAAATATACACTGAAGTGGCAAAAGTCATGGAATACCTCTTAATATCGTTTCGGCCCTCCTTTCGCCTGGCGAAGTGCAGCAACTCGACGTGGCATGAACTCAACAAGTCGTTGGAAGTCTTCTGCAGGAATATTGAGCCATGCTGTCTCGATAGACGTCCATAATTATGAAAGCGTTGATGGTGCAGGATTTTGGGCACGAACAGACCTCTCGATGATGTCCCATAAATGCTCGATGGGATTCATGTCGGGCGATCTAGGTGGCCAGATCATTCGTTGGAATTGTCCAGAATGTTCTTCAAACCAATCGCGAACAGTTGTGGCCCAGTGACATGGCGCATTGTCATCCATAAAAATCCCATCGTTGTTTGGGTACATGTTTCGGTCCAGTCGCACCAGAGGACCAAGTCCATGCCATGAAAAAACAGCCCACACCATTACGGAGCCACCACCAGCTTGAACAGTGCCTTGCTGACAGTTTGGGTCCATGGCTTCGTGGGGTCAGCGCCACACTCGAACCCTACCATCAGCTCTTACCAACTGAAATCGTGACTCATCGGACCAGGCCACGGTTTTCCATTCATCTAGGGACCAACCGATATGCTCACGTGCCCACGAGAGTCGCTGCAAGCGATGTCGTTCTGACAGTAAAGGCACTCGAGTCGGTCTTCTGCTAGAATAGCCGAAATTTCTCCGCACAGTTCTAACAGACAAGTCCCTTGTACGTCCCACATTGATTTCTGCGGTTATTTGACGCAGTGTTGCTTGTCTGTTAGAATTTACGACTCTTTGCAGACATCGCCGGTCTCGATCCTTAAGTGCAGGCGGTCGACCACTGCGCTGTCCGTGGTGGGATGTTATGCCTGAAATTTCATACTCGGCACACTCTTGACACAGTGTATCTGGGAATGTTGAATTCCCTAACGATTTCCGAAATGGCATGACCCATGCGTCTAGCTCCAACTAACATTCCGCGTTCAAAGTCTGTTAATTCCCGTCGTACGGTCATCATGACGTCAAAACCTCTTCACATGAATAACTTGAACAGAAATGTAAGCTCTGCGAAAGCACTGCGCATTTATACCTGTTCTACGCGATGCTACTGCCATCTGAAAATTTGCATATTGCTATCCCATGAGTTTCGTCACTTCAGTGTATTTCCTCTCGGGATGCGAGACTACAAACTAAACGTTTCTCAGCGGGAGCTCAGGATCCGCTATACTTCCTCTCGGGTGAAAATCTCGAGGCCGACAGACCGGTAATATCCGTTTTCTTCAACGCTACAGGGGGCGTTCTTGCCAATGTGTAGGAGGAAGCAACATTACAATAGTAGATTAAACATGTCCGCCTATTAAAAAAAAAATGTCTCTCAAAAAAGGTGAATGTGTAAAAACTTTTTAGAATTAAAGATCAAATGGGTGTGCAAAATGGTGATGAATCTTATTCCCAATAATAAGTATAAAAAATTACAAATGGTATGAAATGTAAAAGGCACTCAACACCCTGGTGAAAAATGTCAAGTTGCGATATCGAGATGTATTACAGTTGTTGAAATGCTAAAAAAGGAAAATCACTGAATGATTGTAGATGGATACATGTGTGTAGAATTATACCTAGTGGTCATGATTGGTTAATTTTTTTCATAAAATTATAAGTTTTTGCAAGCATTGATGAAGTTGTACTGAGTAGGAAGGTTGGGGAGAAATTATGTAAAAAAAATTATCCACGTTTGCTCAATAAATTATTTTTGTAAATCTTTTTTAAGAATTTGTTTTTTACGTAGCTTCGTACAAACTCGCAGGCGGATCTGCAAGAAGAATATATTTTTATAAATAATAAACATATAATATGGAAACAACCTTCACGCACAGAATTATTAGAACTATTTTTGCTTGAGGTGAAGAAAAAAAATTACAAATATTTAATACTATGTTTTGTTAATAAAAGTGATAAATAAAAAAAAAATTGTGAATATCAAATAATATTTTATAAATAATAATATGCTGAAAAGATATTAGAATAAAAATATTTTATTGAAATGTCCCTACTTAATTTATATCCAAAGAATCCAAATAAAATTCCCCATTTATATTAAAAATATAACTGATTTATTAGTTATATTAATAAATAATAAAAAGACTAAGAATGCATTTAGGTTAATTCAAATAAACAAGATAGATATTAACATACCTTTCATATTATTGTTCTTTATTGGTATTCAGATGTAAAGGTTCATGTTAAGCTCTAAGAGGATAGGTTGCAAAATAAAGAACAGCTTTCGAAGAGTATTTTTTGGTCTATTTGGTTATATTAAGTCATTAATAATGTTTTTAATAATAAACTATAATCTCATTGAGTCATTGATGTATCATTATTATTGTAAGCATGATTCATTAGTTTGGTGCTTTTATATGTTTTCCTATTGTTAGTATGCTTTTTATTTGTTTTTTATATGTCATTATTTATGTATCCCTTTTTCTTTGTATACATGTGGCTAAATCTATTAAAGTTTAAGTCAATCTATTTAACTCCTGTCCAAAATAACAATGCAAGATAATATATTTTAACTGACCAACTGCCTAACTAAAAGCATGACAAATAAATTTTTTAAAGAACTGGAATAAGCAAGAAATATAGCTCATAAGGAGAACCATTCAATTTCAGAAAAAAATTAATTCGAAAAACCGGTTACGTTTATTGTTATCTTATGATATTCTGTATTGCTTTAAAAATTTCGATGAAGTCTGTTTGTGACTTTTGAAATTTTTTTATTAAATGATTAATTTTGTATAAGAAATTTCTGATCTTGAGAAGAAAAAGTTTTATATTTTCGTTAAAATGGTGAGTATTGATATGGGTAGAAATTGGCTTGGCCTATGCTGAAGCTTCCAGATGACTTAAAATTGTGCGTAGAATGGTTGAAAGGTTATTTGATTAATAAATAAATATAAATATAAAAATGTTTTCCGCAATTCGGTAAGTAGTTCGTAAAAAAAATAGTCAAAATCCTTCCAAATAAATCTTTTGAGTCTCTCGTTCAAAAGTAAGAAAAGAATTAAGCGTGTTAAAAAAATCGCTCTAGAAGGGGAAGTTACGATGCTTAGATAGCTCAGGTCTTTAAGAGCTCTATGACAGAAAATCAATGTATGGGTGTACTGAAGTTTATAAATCAGCACAAAAATTTGAGATTTTTATTAATAAAAATAATCATTTTTTGGAAAACATGATAATGGAAATTTGTATTTTTTATGAATATTTTAGTATGTTGCGCGTCATTATAAAATTTATGAAGGAGTGATATTAGATAAAACTTATTCAAAAACAGAACAATGCAGCAATATTATTAAACGGAAGTTAATTAAAAATTTTGAAAAAGTTTTAAGGTTAATTGTTTTAATCGATCTTACTAATTATCATCAACACTCTGTTGTTAATATATGTTCGCAAAATATCAAAAATAAATGATTATCAAAATAATATCGCATATTTTGATATTTCGTTATAAATAGAAAAATAAAAAATATAAATTGAACTACAGTAATGAAATTTGCATTCAAATGTATGCAATGCTTGATGTAATAATTGCATATTTTAAATAAGAAACAAATCTTTTAAAGAAATAGCAAGAGTGTTACGTATCAATGTGATACGGAAACCTGACAATACTTTAATGGCATGGAATCACGTAAATTACCAATCTTGCGATAGTTTGTACCAAAATTATTTTAATCGATCAGCTAATTTCTATGTATTGCAAAAGGACAGAAATTGTTGTTCTACATGTGTTTTATCAGTCGGATGTGGAAAGGACAATTAGGCTTTGTTGGCTGTTAATGCAAGAATCGTGCATCGAAAGCTTTGCCCAAATCTTGACAATAACACAAAATAACCTAATTGGTTCGATAGCCTAGACAGAATTAATGGCGGTTAGTTTTAATACTTTTTTTTTGCTGTGAATTTGATGCTGATATGTTAATTATTTATATTACTCTTAAAACCACATTTGCTTTTCCGAATGTTACAGCAATAGCTCAATTTTTTTCTTGTCTCTAATCATAATTTATATGTTAGAATATATTTTGATGCAATTTTGATTTCAGCCTAAGGGATACCACCAAAATAAGCTTGTTGACTTATTTGGGTTATCGGACTGATTGTTTAGACTTCAATCATACTGATTAAATTTAGTATTTAAAACAGTAAGCTTTCAAACTCTCAAAAAATAAAAACTTCCAAGATCAAAATAAGTCCTTCAAATTTTTAATGGACTAAAGCAAGGATTGAACTATTGATTGGTTTTCGCTTTTGATTTAAGCGTTCAAAATTGTAATTACCAGCATAAAAAAGAGATATCAAGAATATATTACAGCTTGAAGAATATGTTGTTATTAAATTTTAAGAATTTCATTTTTCTTTTCCTTTTTTTTCAAGAATTTTTTAAAAATTTTATTCATTTTTGTCTCAAATCTGTTCTTTCAGAAAAAATTATTTATAATTTTATTAATATTTTTATGAGTAAAGATAGTGCAAAATTTTATTGATGAACCTATAACATAGATAACTCCTTTAATCGTTTTAATTTTAATTATGTACTTTGAACAAACAACAGGCTGTATGTTACTTTTGTTGGCCATTTTACGAAGCTGACATGAATAGTCTAGCATTTTTGTAGGAATAAATAAATAACATGTCATGTACTACATATGTTTACTAGAAACCCTTCTTTTCTCCGAGCATACTTTCTCCATGTAACATACATATGCATAGAAATGATGGAAATAGAGCTAATGTCCTAAGTCTCTTGTTAACTAAAGATCTTAATTAATATTGCCATGTTCTTTAAATGGATAAAGAATAAGTGATAGGTGCATGATACTAATGTATGAGTCACTAAAACCCCTGAAAGAATCCCAAAGTTCGAAATTAAAGGTTTAGAACATTTCCAACAATTCTGGATTTGAAGTATAGGGGCAACAAACAGCGATTTAGATGTACTGCAATTTTCAAGCATCTAATAATAGACGGTACACAAAATTGCAGATTGAATACTCAAACCATAAGATTGAAACACGTGTCTATATTATATCCTCAGAAAATAAAAAATTACAATTATTAAAGCTGTAATCTTTATACATGGTATAATTTTTGTGTTATATTCCACTAATAGTGTATCTGGAATGGGATTCAGTAAACAAAAACTTACAGTTGAGGAATGTTTTATTTATAGATTACTCATTCAAATTTCTGTTATTGTTCGCTGACTCATTTTTTCCCCCTTGGTTGGATTATAGCAAAATTAGTCTATTATTATCATTATTAGAATTCATGTAGGCATAAATTACATTCGCCGCTTTCCGTTTTGAATTTATTACACTTAATCTAATTTGTAAGATAGCTTGACATTGATTACATTGCCACAAGATAGCTTGACATTTTTGTATTTATGTGTTGTATTTAAGTAAATCTAAATGTAGATTATATTCGTTCCCTTTTATGGATTGTAGTAAATGTTATCACATGTAGATAGTTATTGTTGTTGTATGTAGATTGTGAGAATTGTTAGATCGCAATGAGGATTGAATTTGTTAATGTGTTTAAATCAAGATAAACTTTAAAAGATATCGAAATGAAATAACCCGATTGAAATTTACATGCTTTTAATTAACAATTTTAGATTCAAGCACAATACTTCCTTCGTCAGCCGCCTCTCCACTATCCGCAGGCACAAGTCCACACCCTCTCACGGTCATCCGCCTCACGGTAGGGGCGCTTCGATTCCACAGCCTCCACAGACTTCGTAGCTTCTTCGAAGACGCCCTCTGGTGGGACGGCCAGCAACTATGTTGAGGATGGAACAGGAAAAGACGTGTCAGATAATTCCAAAAGGAATTCAGATGGTAAATTAGCTTTTGTTGTAGTTATTTTCATTTATATGATTGCGTATGAAAATAGTGTATTTGGCAATTTATACTACGATGTGCAATTTTGTTATGATCTTCAGTGGAACTCCAAGTGGATAAGTATTTATAATTTTATGGTGAAATACAAATAGCATTGTTAGATACAAATAAGGGCATTATGTTAACTATAAATAAATATAAATCAAATTTCTAAAGTTTAATCCTACGTAGGAAACTTTTAACGTATACATTGATTCTTGTTTTTGTTAAATACTTGTTCGAAATTTATTTTTTTAGCAGATGAAATATAAATCACCAATAATTTGAGTAATAAATAACTTCTTTTCGTTTCTACACTTCTGCTAATGGCGATATATTATTTCTGCATATAAAGGTATCATTACTGATACTCTTAACTATAAAGAATCTATATGTTATTTTTATAATCTATTTTTACCTAAATATATTAATTTATTAAATTCTTTGAAACTAATAATCCCAAATATTTACTGCTATTTTGAAATAAAATAGCTATTTTAAATCTTAGAAATTGGTTATACATAGATTATTATAATGTACAGAGTGCAACTATAATTAAGAAATAAAAATAGGATAAAAAAAAAAAATTAAGAGACAAATATTTGAGCAACAGCTAGTAGGATTACCTTCTGAACAATTATTTTACAGTTTGAAAGTTGATAAAAAATTAAATAAATGCAATTTGGATGTGTACTAATAATACAAATCATCAAGTTCAATGTTGCTTCGAATTGCATCCTAATAAATACAAGGTGATTCTAAAGTCATGGAGCAAAATTCAAGGGGTTGTACTATTCACTAAAACAAACCATTTTTTATAGAAATCTGTGGCTGAAATGACGCATAGAGGCACGAGTATAAGCAAAAAAAAACTAGATATTTAGTTGCATCATCGAAAAATCCTTTTTTTTTTACAGCCATGTTAGCAACAAATATTCAAAATTATGATCACCAACCGTAATAAGCTTTGCAATTTCGCGATAAAGTGATTTCAAAGATGCCAGATATGATCACAGATGAAAACAGTTTCAAAAATACTAAGTAGTTGAGTGGCGAAATCCTCAACAAAGTCAACCGGAATCTCATTAGTGAAGGCCTTTACATACGCCATAAAAAGTAACAGCAGCTCTATTTATTTAGCGAGAGGCTATGAAGAGTCTGACCAATGAGGAAATATTTTGTAATATACATACAAAGGGGAAAAATCCAATATCCGTTTATAAAGAAAATTTGTCGAAATACATGCAGATGTTCAGCATATGGATTTGTTGTTGCACATGTATGAGTATTGTGCTCATCTAAAATACCTTTCGTGTATGAAAATTTCCTCATCTGTGTGTAGCACATGAGCTGGGAACTCTCGCTGCAGAGCACTTGATTATAAGAACAATTGGCAGAATATCATGCGCAGAGGATAATCACCCGTTTGCACATGTGGATTTTCTGAATATGGAATTTGTGTAAATTTTCTTTTTCCTTACACTCAAAACTGATTGATTCACATATGTATGACACGCAAATGCAAGTTACTTGTGTAGGATGTTTCTTCCACATGGTTCAAATTGATTTTTCTCCATGCGAATTTCTTACAGTTCACAATCGACTCAATCATTCTGTCAGTTCTGGTGATGAATGAACTACGATAAAGATATTAGTGTAACCGCTCTAACATTTTTTGTGATTCGGAATAGGACTGTTCGGAAACCTTTTATGAGGCAACCGTAACGATGCTCTACTTCAATCATTTGCAACACCTTACATTAGATGTATGCTTGCCTTTTCTTCATTTATAAAATCTTCCGTCTCAGCAGATAACACAGGCGGAAATGGAGTTGTTCTTCAGGTGGATTATATCACTGGGTACGCTCATCTACTGCCCTGTACCACCAATATTGGCAACCACTGACTCCATCGTAGCTGCCAAGCTTGTATTATTAAGAATTTTTCTGCCTAATTTGTACGTGTCTTAATTTTGAGTCTTTATTATTAACATTGTTGTAAAGAAACACTTTGCGATATATTTATAAGTAAACAATATATGTCTCCCTTTTTTGTGCTTGTATCTCACGTCACATTCACTCTTATACGAAAAAATGTCTGTTTTATTGAGGTGTATCAACCCTCAAAGTTGGTCGCGTGATTTTAGAATCACCTAGTATAATAATAATAATAATCCTAGTATAGAAGTTCATTTAAATTATAATTAAATGAACTTTTGTACTCAGTTTTAATTTTCATATTTATTCGATCAAAATATAGTTTCACATATTATTTCGTTTAACATTCAATTACACATCATTTCTGCAAAACTTATTGTCTGGTTTTACTTTGTGGTATTATATTTTGAAGATAATATTTTCGTCTTTTTCCTTATAGAAAATTTTGCATAGAATAAAGCATTATGATCACTATATTTTTTTTAAATACTTAATTTTGAACTAGTATAAATAATAAATTCCATGTAATGTGTTGTTGTGTCTTTATAGTTCTTAAATTGAACTCCCTATTGTTTAATGTATACTCCCTTCTTGGTGTGATTTTCTCCCATCTTTGGTGTTTTCTTTATTTGTAATTGTATATAGTCTCTATGTTTAATGAGTATTTATTTTGCATGATTGTTGCTTCTATCTTCATGATACATGTATGTGTCACTAAAGAAGGCATAGTAGACTAGCATGATAGCTGTTGTAACATAGATGTCATTTTTTATAACTCGTTTACCCATTTTGTGTTTTGTATGTATTGTTTCCCCGACTTTTCATTTCACCTGCTGTGTACTACCCAGAATGCATTGTGGAGTGCGGTGACGTCACGACCACGCCCAAAGGCCTGTGCAACATGCTGCAGAAAGAATTCAGCTGCCCGCCCTACGTGGCGCTGTCACCAGCCTTTCTGTCCTCCGAACAAACTTCCCCAGGTTGGCGGTAAAAAACAACTCAGCACTACTCACTCAATGCGCACTTTTCATCACTAGAGATCAGTTTTGTCTAAGGAAGAATAATTAGGCTCACCAAGAAACGCGTCACACTTTTCACCATCGCCCTAACCGTACCGATAGCCCGATGCTTATCCATTCGTTACATGGTGTTCTGAAATTTGAGATAGAAGAAACATCTGCACTGTTCACTCTATGCACAATTGTAAAAGTTTTTCCAGTTCATATTGCTCAAATATCGTCTTAAAAGGCTTATTATATTAAAATGACTTTGATTTCGCCAATTCGTATATTTCTTAACAATGAATACGACGCAATTGTTTATTGTTTTTTTTTTTCTAATTTTAATTGTAATTCAATAGCATTCCTAAAATTAGTTTTAGTTATTTAAGTCATATACTTAGTAAAGTAATTTCAACAATTCCTTACAATTTAATACATTTCCTTAGTAATTTTAGTTTATTTAGTTTTTTTTTCAGAGATGTATCTTTATTTCACGTATATTTTAGTTATTACATACATACATTTTTCTCTCTTATGACTACATAAATTGCTTTTATTGGATAAGTAGAATTTAAGGAATAATGCTTTTTACAGAAAATTTTAAATCGCACATACATACACATCAATATAATTCTTTTTATTATAGTATGTTTTAGGATTAAAAATTTGTTCGTCTAAAGTTTGATGATCTGAAATTTGTCATCTAGCATTTGATGATATAAAATAGCTTCAGACTTTTAGTAGCAATCTAATGCTGTAGATAATAATAATAAATAATTTATTTACGATTTTCTTTTACAATTTAATTAAAAGAAAAGAAAATAATGTTAATGTTAATGTATTACTCTTTTCACTACACAAAATCGCTTATCACAATATATTACTACAAAGAAATTAACAATCAAAATGAAGAGAAATTCTTGCCATTAAAAATTTAATAAGTTGCAAAAATATCGATTTCATTAATATTTTTAAAATGCACACTTCAACTTCAGTAATTGCTTCAAGAAATTATTTTTTAAATCATTACTAAAAAAATGAAAAATTACTAAAAACGAAACTATCCCTGAGAGATAGAAATGTATAGTTTTAATGAATTGAGTCTTATCGTTCATCTTTTGTGAAAAATAAACTTTTAAAATGAATATTTTTATGGTTTCAGTTTTGCAAGGGCCCTTTGCTTGTTATATCTTCAATGAAAGAAATGAAATTAATTTAATTATATAAATTTACCACCCAATAATGTGATTAAAAACCTCCTTGATTTTCGTATTGATTTAAGTACATATATTTATAAGCAATAAATTTCTTTCGTTCATATAGCATCAACCTTTTAAAAAAAGCAAATGTGCTTTAACTAGAAAATTTTAGTAAAAATAATAATATTTTCGTATGTAAGCAATAACTTCTAAATAATTAATTAATTAGATGTAAAATAATTTGCTGAATTTAACGAGCGAGCTCTAAGTATAACAATAATTATTTTTAGTTAAAGGCTCAGACAATTGATTTTTATTCGCCGGGACTTAATATGAATAAAAGGAAATTGAAAAAAGAAATTTATAATACGTAATTAATTATTCATTAAATTTGG
The DNA here is from genome assembly GCA_021605095.1 of Caerostris extrusa. NCBI lineage: Eukaryota > Metazoa > Arthropoda > Arachnida > Araneae > Araneidae > Caerostris > Caerostris extrusa. Next base: position 16,918 of record BPLR01006139.1, on the reverse strand, counting down.
TTTGCATCATTATGACGTTAATTTATATAAAAATATCACTTTGCTCTCATTCCAGGCAGGACGTATCACTGCGACTCTCTTATTTTAAATAAAATATTCGGAAATCGATAATTAAGCATTGCTGCTTGCCTAAAGTAAATTACTTCCAAACTCTGGTGGGGAATAGCAGAACGCTGTACCCTAATTTCCTTCCGGGGTGAATGTATAACAGGATTTTATCTCGACGCCCTGCCAATTATTCCACAATCACTGAAGAGGTCGGAAACCATGAGTGCTACTAAGATTTCGAAACTTGTTGTTTCAATTAGACTAAATTTATTATAGAAATTTGTAGAAACCTTAATATGTATTATTTATTTTTCGAAGCTTACATTTGTAATTGGTTCGTGTATTACTTCTAACTTTGTAAGAATATCCTATAATTCACGCGTTTGATAAGTTTTAACTGTTTGTGCAAATTTACTTAGTCTGATTTTAACACGTTTGATAAATAAATTTTTATAACAATTTTTTTTAAGTTTATGCAGGCTTAAGATAATACACATTTTTAAATATAAAAGCTTACTCACATTTATATTTTATTTATTGTCTTAGCACTAGTTACATAAGACCAATATAACTAGTGAACTATGAAATTTCGCACTATTGATACATCAATCAATGTAAAATATAAATAATTCGTAAGTTAATTTTTTTTTTCTTTTTCGTGATATGAGTGTGGAGCTTCAAAAAAATATGTTTTCAATACATTTCTTTCAGTAACAGAAAAAAAACCGAAATAGGTTCAGTACTCTGGTCTGTAGCGTTGTCTTAATGCTTGAAATGTCTTTTTGAACAGATGAAAGAAGAAGACAGTTGAGGAATAGTCAATGCAGTAAGGAAACAAAAGAATGAATCATTGATATAGGCATTTATTGAAACAGTACGATGTTACAATGTTAACGTATGCACATTGGTCATATGGTAACTAACGAAAGCTACATAAAGTTTGCACTACAAGTCACTGAGATATCTGGCAAAAATGTAGTCGACGGCAGTGTTCCCAGGGATAGTGTGTCATTTATGGCAATGAGTAATCATTTCGACTCCAGGTTCTATACCCACGTTGTCTATCTGAATATAACTTTTTGGATTCGTCTTGACTCCCTTTACCTTCTGCAATACGTTCCTTCGAATTTTTCTTCTACTTTCCGTATATAAGCCAACATTATAAAATTTCATCACATTTTTCTTATTTTTGATTTCGTATAAATTTTATTTCTATGTGGTTCTTAGTGTTATATTTAATGCGCAGTTTGCGCAACAACTTTCAATTTAGTTCAGATTTCACCATTCCTCCCTACCCTATTCCTTTACATGATACGGGACTCTCTATAGTTTCCTCTACATACTCTCTATAGTTTCCTCTTCCTTCTGGGCGGTGTGTTAGCCAATTGGCTAGAGCTCTGGCCGTTGGTACCACAGTCTTCAGATTCGAATTCTGGGCAGAGGCATGGATATTTGCTAGTGGTTCGGAATCCACTTTAAACTTTAAGTCCCGGTCTAATTAGCCCAAAGTGTGAAAAAATTACCGTAGAGCGACAGACCAAACCAAACCTCTACACGATGTTATTCTTAAATTTTCCAAATTCTATATAGTTTAAAAATTATTAGCATTTCAAACTGGACATGTTGTTAACATAACGTTCCAATCCTGAATTGGTTACACATACGAACCGATTTTATAAATGTTTTGATATCAAAAAAAGAATTTCGAATGGAAATTTCTTCTATTTTCATTTATTCCAAAAGGATATTCTGTGTCGTGACATCATTAATGTCTTTATTTGTCTTAGTTAAAGTCATGGTCCTGTATGTAAAACGTCGTGTGAAGTAAGAAAACTCTGCCGATGTAGCTGTGACTGTAAAAGTGCATCGAGAAAGCTTGTGATCTAAATAAAAACTATTCCGATGAACCAACTTCTTGACCTTTCGATTGTGAATTGCTCTGAGTACTCAATTTCACGGTGCACTTGATTGACAACATTCGTTTGGAAAACATAATAGCCTGATTAAGTGAAAAGGAACTCCTTGAGCCGTACAAACAATTTAATTGTCTGCTTGTTAGTATTAGTCTAGGTTAAAATAAAAGGCTGTCTCTTTCATTGTGTCTAGTGAAATGAAAAGGGTGTAAATTAATTAAGAAATAGTTATTCACGCCTCACTTACTGTCTCATTCGAATAAAACTTACAGTTCAATTCAAAATATTTGTTGAACTGCACAGTATATCAGTCGAATTGTAGAAATTGTCTCGAGTGATTTGTTGATGGAAAACTGCAAATGAGGTTATTTAACTGTAAATAAGACCAATATTGTGGAAGTCGCTCTAGATGCTATTCATTGTAAAGTTCAATAGTTTGCTCTGGTAATTGCATGATTGAAGAGTAATTCGTTATTGTTATCTACTGATGTGCTTAGATTGTAGAATTCCAGTTGATTTCTGTTTTAATAGCAATTGTTTATTCATTTGATTGATTAAATGAACAATAGTTATTATTTAAAACTGAATTATTTTAGAAGGGAAATTAATCTAGCAAAATAATTTCGCCTAATGGTATGTAAAAAAAATTTTTTTTAATCCACCATCATTCAATTGTATATCTTTATTCTTTATTTTAAAATATTTTCAAAAGGAAACTATCACTATATTACTTCAAAAATACTTACTTCTCAAATCAAAATTTGGCTTTTGCATAGAAGGCATTTAAAATTTTTACTACAAGTATTTGCAAGTACAAGTATTACAATTATTTACTCAAATAGATAAGAATACTTGTTGTGGCTAATTGTTTATCATCTGTATTAAGTTAATATTAGAAAAGGAAAACTGCTAGTATTAATACTTTCTTACTGTCTGGATATTTTAGCTTTTTGGATTTTTTGGATTCATCCCACATATTTGTATAATATTGTTCTGATTATATCAATAATTTTGTGTTGTTCTGATTGCTTGATCCATATTTTTTATTATTCTACAAAAATTATCAAAAAATTTTATATATTTAATTATATTGTCGAATCGTTTTACTTTGAAGATTTTATAAAAAAAATTAAGAATGATTTAAAGATTTTATAAAAATTATAAAAAAGCAATGTACAAGGTTTTTTTGATCAACATGTTATTAGAAATAGCATTTATTGAATTACGATTAATAATTTTTATTAGATAAATGTATATAAATGCGTTTTAAAATAAAATAAAAATTTAAATTTTTGTATATTTTTCTCCTAAAGTTAAAAAGTTCTTTTTGTTAGAGTTGGAGTATCTCTAACTCCAAATCAAAAATACATAAAATCAAATTGATCGCGATAGCTATTGCTTATAGTAAAGTTTTAAGTTTAAGCATATATAAAATTGATAAAATATAGAATTCAAACTATTTAAATAAACATGATTTTATCAGCAATTTTTATAGTATAGGAATTACAAAAAAATTTGTTAACGAGTTTCTTTTAATTAAGAGCACAATCTATTATCTTCCAGTTCAGCTCACAAATAGAGAAGACAGGGAAAAAAGTGACGTTGACCGATAGAGTAGGGACAATTTTTTTTCCCTTCTATTCTTTATTCTGAAAGCATCCCATTTCCTAATCCTGACTACTCGGAAATTAAAAAACGTGCACAATGAATAGAGAAGTAATGAGTTTCATTCATTCTTCATTACATATGAAGTGGCCAGAAATCATCGCAATTAAATCATTTCATTTGTATAATATACGTTGGTTTACGAATAATTTAACGCTTTATATTTTTTTTACTAATTAATTTCTTTTCAATGATTCATATTTACCATTCAGTTTTTAAATAAAAATTTCAAATATCAATTCAGTTTCACGTATAAATCGTTGAATCAAATATAGAAAAACTTTTATTTTTAAAAGTTTTTCTATATTTGATTATGAAAATATTGAATTGAAATTATTTTTATAATTTCATAGGTCATTTCTCATGAATGTAAATCCTCATTAAACTATAAATTTTAATGCCTGTTAAATCTTGTTTAATAAAATGAATTTTGGTGTCGAAATTTTTGTCAAAATTGATGTCTAGTCAATCATCTGTTTCACTGTCGGTAGTAATATTTAATTTTTTTAAACCAAAATAAGCAAAATAATTGTTCTGAGAATCTTTTAGTGATGATCGTATATCTGCAATATGTAATTTAAGCAATACAATGTGTTATTATCTTTTCATCATTTATATTGTAAATAACACTGAAAATAGAAATTTGTACGATGCTAAAGTTCACGACAATTAATATAAACATATTTCAAAAGAAAATGTTATACATTATTTAAACATCAAATTAAAAGTTTTCTTACATTTCTGGCTCATATATATTTATATGCATATTCATATATACAGAAGTTATCAAAATAATGGAAACACCATAGATATATAAGAATCGTTTATTAGTATGGTGTAGGGCCGCCTTTTGGGATGAAATACAGCTTGGATTCACCTAGGAATCGATTCATACTAGTGCTGAATAGTGTTTAGAGGAATATTATACCATTCTTCATGGAGATATTGTGAAAGTTCTGGGAGAGATGCCGGTGGAGGATATCGATTCCGTATTTAAAACTCTAAAAATAGACCATAACGGTTCAATGATATTGAGGTCGGGTGACTGTGCGGGCCAAGGTATATGTTTAACTTCATCCTCATGTTCAAATCACTTGTCCAATCAAATCATGATTGGACAAGTCCCAATGCATGGATGGGTGCATTATCATCCTGGAAAATTTCATTTCCTGCAGGAAACAACGTGGGCATTATTAATGCTTACGAAGCGCATTCAAAAATGTCACTTTTATTCACAGGTTTTTCCATTATCTTAATAACCCCTGTATGTATATATATATATATATATACTTCAAATAGCTCACTCCTTCATATCGTATGAAGAGTGAGATATCGCCCTTCGTATCGTTTGAATCCGAAACATAATTTCAATTAATTGATGGCTTCCTGTAGAAATAAATAAACAAGATTCATTCATTAATTATTTGTAAATGACAGCTAAGATTAGAAATCTGGAGTTTGTAAATCCCTCTTGTCTTCTAAGGACACCCATAAATCCGCCTCTTAATCTCTCGATGATGCAACAATAAATATCTTCTTTATTGGAGTAACTGCTTTACCAAACGAAGAACTGTGTGTAGTAAAAATATCGAGCACTTAATATCTTATTCAAAAAATTAATTTCTTAACGTCAATTCTTAAAGCAGAGAATTCATGTTGCTTATTTCACTGTTTTAAAAAGGAATATAAATTTAAAGCAATGACAGTAAGAATTATTTTGAGTTAACTGATTTAAGTTTGAGTTATTAATTAATTAATTGAGTTTAACTAAATAAGTTTTAGTTATTGACTTTGAGTTAATCAATTGACTTTAAGTAATGAACAAAAACAAAAAACTAACTTTACTACCGATCATCATAAATCATTTGCTATTTTACCCTATCATATCATTAAAATAACAGAAAACTCTTCGTAACGAATTATCGCTAATTGTTTGAAATAAACAAAGCAAGTTAAAGATAATTTTCGCTCATTGAAAAATTCGCATTGCACGATAAACTACGATGTTAACTAAAATATTTTTGTAAATAATTTTCTTTTTTTAATTAGTTTGGTATTTCCTCTATCAAAGTATTTCTTTTGAGGTTTCAAATTCATTCATATATATTTATATTTTCAACTTACACTTCACTACTTTAAAGAAAAACGTTTTTTAGCTTCAGAAAATGCGTTAAATAAGCATTTTATACAAAAGCAGACAGTTAAAAGCACAAAGCAAGGAAGGAAATAAATATTTTAAGTAAATAGTAGCATTACTTTAGACAACTGCTCCTATCTCTCCTTAAAACACTCATATAGCTGTAGCATTTCGATGAACGTGCATGCAGTAGTGCTCAGTGGAGAGTAGTCGAAGATCGTATGTTAATATGGGTGTCTTTTTCCAAGCGTAGGCTCAAGACGGGCAGTTTCTGTGTAAATCTCTTCAACAGGGTGCGTAAGGATAGCCCATCATCATGTGGTAAGCTGATTACGTGACCACGCAAAACGCACCTCTTTTTCCAACTCTTAGCACCTCTTAGACACAGTTGAGACATGAACTTGCCCGCTTTACTCTTTCAAATTCATGAGGTTCAGGCTGAACGTTTGGGTGCTAAGGCCATGGATGCGCTTCTTCCCACTCCACTCTCAAGCATAACGGCATCAACTCAGCATTTTTTAAAAATCAATATATATGCCCATAAAATTATCGTCTCGAAAAAGACATTAAGAAAGCAAATAGGTTACAAATTCTTATTTCACAATAAAGGAGTCTACGGTTTGTTTGTAATGATCTATCTACAATGCTATATTTCAATGTTATATTTCTAATGCTTCAGGCTTATTCCCATAAAATTATCGTGTCGAAAAAAAGACATTAAGAAAGCAAATAGGTTACAAATTCTTATTTCACAATAAAGAAGTCTATGGTTTGTTTGTAATGATCTATCTACAATGCTATATTTCAATGTTATATTTCTAATGCTTTAGGCTTATTCCCATAAAATTATCGTGTCGAAAAAAAAGACATTAAGAAAGCAAATAGGTTACAAATTCTTATTTCACAATAAAGGAGTCTACGGTTTGTTTGTAATGATCTATCTACAATGCTATATTTCAATGTTATATTTCTAATGCTTTAGGCTTATTCCCATAAAATTATCGTGTCGAAAAAAAAGACATTAAGAAAGCAAATAGGTTACAAATTCTTATTTCACAATAAAGAAGTCTATGGTTTGTTTGTAATGATCTATCTACAATGCTATATTTCAATGTTATATTTCTAATGCTTTAGGCTTATTCCCATAAAATTATCGTGTCGAAAAAAAAAGACATTAAGAAAGCAAATAGGTTACAAATTCTTATTTCACAATAAAGAAGTCTATGGTTTGTTTGTAATGATCTATCTACAATGCTATATTTCAATGTTATATTTCTAATGCTTTAGGCTTATTCCCATAAAATTATCGTGTCGAAAAAAGACATTAAGAAAGCAAATAGGTTACAAATTCTTATTTCACAATAAAGAAGTCTATGGTGTGTTTGTAATGATCTATCTACAATGCTATATTTCTAATGCTTTCAGGCTTATTCCCATAAAATTAGATTGGCGAAAAAGACATTAAGAAAGCAAATAGTTTACAAATGCCTATTTCACGAAAAAGAAGTCTATTGTCTTTTGTAATAATCTATTTATAACGCTGTATTTCATCTAAGATACATATTCTATAGCTCTAATCTGGTATTTTTAGTTAATAACAAGATTATTCCAAGCAGTGTTTTTCTTTCTGGCAGATTTTATTAATAATAGATCTCCCTGGTTTGTCTTCCATGAAATCTCCCGCTTACTCAAATAAGTCTGCCCTCAGAGATATAAACTGATTGCATTAATATCCTTACAAGGCTTTTAAGTTTCTCTGATTGTGAAATAATATATTTGTAAATAATTTGTGGATCACAATTTTTAGGAAAAGGCATTAGAGCTTTACTTATTTTTCTTGGAATATTCTAAACTCTATTACATACATAAGATAATTCTATAATAAATCAAAAAATATTGAAATGCTTAACGTTAATTATTAAACTAGTAACTCTGATTTGACTATTTTACTTAATTTACTTTTAAAACAGTGTCATTTTTATGTGAAGCATGATAAATGTTATTTATAAGCAGAATATCTTAAGCATGTGCTCCTTTTATCATGATGCATCTCGTAAGGATGGAATTCCATAAAATTTATAACAATCAAATATTTATTAGTAGAGCCACTATAATTAAGTAATAATTTCAAAGAAACAAATTATTTTTTGCTTTCAGCCCACGATCCAAAAGAAGCTTCTAATATCGCCATTAAATTATTAATTTTGAGCCTGTATTGAATTTATTGTCTTTTTGCCAATTTTAAATTCAATTATTGTGAAATGAAGAATTTTAAATAAACTCACAACTTATTTTAGAATGACATGAATTTTCTTTTTAATATTCTTTCCATTAATATGGAAATTAGATCAATTTAAATTATATCGGTTAATTGATGTATTTCAATGGAGCTCCACTTTTTTGTTTCGTGAACAATATCAAAATTAGCATTTTTATTATATTTGCCTTCATAAAACTGATTTAAGCAGGGAATATCATGCTATTAGTATTCTAGGCGATGGTAACGTTTTTCAAATTTAATTATTGAATTTAAAAAATAAAGCATTCTTCTTGAATGACGTCAACATCTATTTTATGTTACTGATTCGCTTTCTTCAATTAACTTGTTCAAAATATTATTCTTATAACCATTTAGTTATAATATCTGAATTTGCATTTAAACAATTTTAGGAATAAAAGTTGTAATTATCTTCTTTTTAGATATCTTTGGCAATTTAGGAAACGAATGAATTTTTGTGGTAGTATTCTATTTAAATTTTAACTAATACTTTTATAATTTGTCCAAAGTCTTTTTCCGAAAATCAGTGTCTCAAAACCACTTTTCTTGAATAAAATTGATTATATCTTAACTTTCGAATCACTTCTCTAATTGTTTGTCATGCATGAAATAAACTTCAAACTTTCTTTCTGCCACTTAGAAATTACAACTAGAACGAACCCTTTTAATTCTTATTCTTAGAACTTTGGAATAGTATAAAAAAGATAAAAAAAACTTTTTCTAAGTTTCAAGATTAACATTAACTGAACTTGGTACTTAATTGATTACAGAGTTCAGTTTCCCTATTCTTTTTTTTTTTTCAGTATGTTTGTACAAAAATTATATATATTAGTCTCATATGCAATAAGGGTGAAAGAAAATTCTTTTATAATTTTTTTGTTTCTGATTTGCGAATCTGTTTTTTATGTTTACAATTAAATATTCTATTCTATATTTTTTTTCCTACAAAGATTTTTAATTTTTTAATCAAATATTCTAGAATGCAGGTTTTAAGGTTAACAGGTTCTGATTAAAATAAATTATTCTAATTATATAAATTATTCAAAATAATGAATATTAGGAATAATGGTGAATAATAATATTATATTTCCACACAGAGTTTAATATTCAAATAATAGACTGATAATTTACATCAAATATTAACACACACAGTTTATTCAGTTTTATAAATTATCCAAAAAATAAGCAAGAGAACTTAAATTATATTGACTGAATAACAAAAAGAAATATTTCAAAATCAAATAGGTTTTAAAATACATTTTGTGTAAAAAGCATTATTACAGTTATTATTACTATGAATCATAATTATAACAGCTTAGCGTTAAAATATCCATTGGATCGGAGAAATGAGTGTTTTAAATGTAATAAAAGAAAATTTCGTTATTTTACTTATATATTTGTAAATAGATAATGGTAATAATCTAATTTTTTTCCACTTATATCGTAACCAGTACTATAAAAAAGTAAACTATAGAAGCTCCTTATATATTCATGCCCAGAGTGGAGTGGAAAATAAGTCACCGATTTATATCGCTCCTTTTTAGAACACCTTCTTTCCTCAGTACAAGCATCATAGCTGCATGGCGTCTAGGAAGCCTACTTGCTGTATGGTATGGCTTTTAGCTCCAATTTTCTGATTTTAGTGAAATGAACGTAAGGCAATTTTTTAACTAATTGGAATACAGTGTATAAATGTCAATAAAAATGTGTAGGAAAACATACTATTTTCCTTTATTCAAAAAAAAAAAAAATATTTTAATGTATGTGCATAATTTGTTTTTCTCTCAATCTTAGGTAAGGTTTCTATTTATTTATTTATTCACTATATATCTTGATTGTAATTTGTACATTTTTTGCATGGTTGTTTTTATCTTTGCTTGATGGCTTGTCTATTATGAATCTCAGTGTTGTGGAATTCTTTTAATCTGCATGTCTTTTACTTAGTGATTCTATTGTGTTTACAATAAAATATGTAAAAGAATCATTGCATTCAATTGAATTTTATTCATGATAAACGTTTCCTACTGTGAAAAAATTAAATATACATATTTTTACCTTCCTTTTAGATTTACAGTACTTTTAATATAAATAGACTCAAGCAGTATTTTTTCATACTAATTAATTATTTTGTACCGAATACAACACAAATGGGTATTAGAGCATTGAATTTTTTTAAGAAACGGTTGTAGTGGGACCCTATTTATAGCATTTTAGTTTTTTAACCGTATGTAGTAGTTATTTAACCGTATGCAATGTAATTAAAAAAATAATAATTAAATTTATCCAATCAATTACTATTTATCATTGATGATTATTTTTAAAAAGAAATGCATGCATTTACAAACTCAAATCACAATTTGTATTGCAGTGACAATTCTATTCAATTTTCTGAAAAATATGTAGATGACATTTCATCATTATCACATTTATTAAGTTAATAATTTTTGAATGAAACATATTGCAAGTGAGAAATTAACCACATTTTAATTTTTATGTATTGTAGACGAAGATCCAGAGGAGCCTAGGTTAGCTGTCCTCACAAACCAACACAAAAACGCCATTCGTGCTTTGAAAAGTAAGTAAAGATTTTAATAATTTTCACATTCGATTTTGATCTGATGCAAATAATGATTTATAAATTGAGCTTCAAACAAACATAGCAACCACGTTATAATGGCTATAATTTTAACTCTTAAAAAACAGTTCTTATTATTTCACTCATAGTCAATTGATAGTTAACGTGTGAGCTCTAATAACAATTTTCAATGCGAAATATCTTCTTATCCTTTGTTCAATACATGATATCTGTAACACATCCATCTAAAAAAAAGGAAGTAAATTATATCTGGTGACTAGTCACTGATAGTTAACGTGTGAGCTCTAATTAAAATTTTTAAAACAAGACATCTTTTATCTTTGTTCAATCACGATATCTTTAACATATCCGTCTAGAAAGAAAGAAGTGTGATATCTGGTGACTAGTCAAGTGATAGTTAACGCGTGAGTTCTAATTACACCTTTAAAACAAGACATCTTCTTATCCTTTGTTCAATCCATAATATCTGTAACATATCCGTCTAGAAAGAAGGAAGTGTGTGATATCTGGTGACTAGTCAAGTGATAGTTAACGTGAGTTCTAAATACACCTTTTTAAAACAAGACATCTTCTTATCTTTGTTCAATCCATAATATCTGTAACATATCCGTCTAGAAAGAAGGAAGAGTGTGATATCTGGTGACTAGTCAAGTGATAGTTAATGCGTGAGTTCTAATTACACCTTTAAAACAAGACATCTTCTTATCCTTTGTTCAATCCATAATATCTGTAACATATCCGTCTAGAAAGAAGGAAGTGAGAGATATCTGGTGACTAGTCACTGATAGTTAACGCGTGAGCTCTAAATACAATTTTTAAAACAAGACATCTTTTTATTCTTTGTTCAATAAACGATATCTTTAACATATCCTTCTAGAAAGAAGGAAGTGTGTGATATTTGATGACTAGTCAAGTGATAGTTAACGCGTGAGTTCTAATTACAATTTTAAAACAAGATATCTTCTTATCCTTTGTTCAATACATAATATCTGTAACATATCCGTCTAGAAAGAAGGAAGTGTGTGATATCTGGTGACTAGTCAAGTGATAGTTAACTTTGTGAGTTCTAAATACACCTTTAAAACAAGATATCTTCTTATTCTTTGTTCAATCCATAATATCTGTAACATATCCGTCTAGAAAGAAGGAAGAGTGTGATATCTGATAACTGATGACTAGTCAAGTAGTTAATGCGTGAGCTCTAATTTCTAATTACACCTTTAAAACAAGACATCTTCTTATCCTTTGTTCAATCCATAATATCTGTAACATATCCGTCTAGAAAAGAAGGAAGTGTGTGATATCTGGTGACTAGTCAAGTGATAGTTAACGCGTGAGTTCTAATTACACCTTTAAAACAAGACATCTTCTTATCCTTTGTTCAATAATAATATCTGTAACATATCCGTCTAGAAAGAAGGAAGTGTATGATATCTGGTGACTAGTCAAGTGATAGTTAACGCGTGAGTTCTAAATTACACCTTTAAAAACAAGACATCTTCTTATCCTTTGTTCAATCCATAATATCTGTAACATATCCGTCTAGAAAGAAGGAAGAGTGTGATATCTGGTGACTAGTCAAGTGATAGTTAATGCGTGAGCTCTAATTGCAATTTTTAAAACAAGATATCTTTGTTCAATCCATAATATCATACATTATACCTTTGTTCAATTACACCTTTAAAACAAGACATCTTTTTACGTAATATCTGTAACATATCCGTCTAGAAAGAAGGAAGTGTGTGATATCTGGTGACTAGTCACTGATAGTTAACGCGTGAGTTCTAATTACAATTTTTAAAACAAGACATCTTCTATTCTTTGTTCAATACCATATCTTTCTGTAACATATCCGTCTAGAAAGAAGGAAGAGTGATATCTGGTGACTAGTCAAGTGATAGTTAATGCGTGAGTTCTAATTACAATTTTTAAAACAAGACATCTTCTTATCCTTTGTTCAATACATAATATCTGTAACATATCCGTCTAGAAAGAAGGAAGAGTGTGATATCTGGTGACTAGTCAAGTGATAGTTAACGCGTGAGTTCTAATTACACCTTTAAAACAAGACATCTTCTTATCCTTTGTTCAATCCATAATATCTGTAACACATCCGTCTAGAAAGAAGGAAGTGTGTGATATCTACTGACTAGTCAAGTGATAGTTAACGCGTGAGTTCTAATTACAATTTTTTAAAACAAGATATCTTGTTATCCTTTGTTCAATACATAATATCTGTAGCATATCCATCTAGAAAGAAGGAAGTGTGTGATATCTGGTGACTAGTCACTGATAGTTAACGCGTGAGTTCTAATTACACCTTTTTAAAACAAGACATCTTTATATCCCTTTGTTCAATCCATAATATCTGTAACATATCCGTCTAGAAAGAAGGAAGTGTGTGATATTTGATGACTAGTCAAGTGATAGTTAACGTGTGAGCTCTAATTACAATTTTAAAACAAGATATCTTCTTATCCTTTGTTCAATCCATAATATATGTAACATATCCGTCTAGAAAGAAGGAAGTGTATGATATCTGGTGACTAGTCAAGTGATAGTTAACGCGTGAGTTCTAATTACACCTTTAAAACAAGACATCTTTTTATCCTTTGTTCAATCCATAATATCTGTAACATATCCGTCTAGAAAGAAGGAAGTGAGTGATATCTGGTGACTAGTCACTGATAGTTAATGCGTGAGTTCTAATTACACCTTTAAAACAAGACATCTTCTTATCCTTTGTTCAATCCATAATATCTGTAACATATCCGTCTAGAAAGAAGGAAGTGTGTGATATCTGATGACTAGTCAAGTGATAGTTAACGCTTGAGTTCTAATTACACCTTTAAAACAAGATATCTTCTTATCCTTTGTTCAATACATAATATCTGTAACATATCCGTCTAGAAAGAAGGAAGTGTGTGATATCTGGTGACTAGTCAAGTGATAGTTAACGCGTGAGTTCTAAATACACCTTTAAAACAAGACATCTTTTTATCCTTTGTTCAATCCATGATATCTGTAACACATCCGTCTAGAAAGAAGGAAGAGTGTGATATCTGGTGACTAGTCAAGTGATAGTTAACGCGTGAGTTCTAATTACACCTTTAAAAACAAGACATCTATTTATCCTTTGTTCAATCCATATCTGTAACATATCCCGTCTAGAAAGAAGGAAGTGAGTGTGATATCTGGTGACTAGTCAAGTGATAGTTAACGCGTGAGTTCTAATTACACCTTTAAAACAAGACATCTTCTTATCCTTTGTTCAATCCATAATATATGTAACATATCCGTCTAGAAAGAAGGAAGAGTGTGATATCTGGTGACTAGTCAAGTGATAGTTAATGCGTGAGTTCTAATTACACCTTTAAAACAAGACATCTTCTTATCCTTTGTTCAATCCATAATATCTGTAACATATCCGTCTAGAAAGAAGGAAGTGTGTGATATCTGATGACTAGTCAAGTGATAGTTAACGCGTGAGTTCTAATTACAATTTTAAAACAAGACATCTTCTTTGTTCAATCCATAATATCTGTAACATATCCGTCTAGAAAGAAGGAAGAGTGTGATATCTGATGACTAGTCAAGTGATAGTTAATGCGTGAGTTCTAATTACACCTTTAAAACAAGACATCTTCTTATCCTTTGTTCAATCCATAATATCTGTAACATATCCGTCTAGAAAGAAGGAAGAGTGTGATATCTGGTGACTAGTCAAGTGATAGTTAACGCGTGAGTTCTAATTACACCTTTAAAAAACAAGACATCTTCTTATCCTTTGTTCAATCCATAATATCTGTAACATATCCGTCTAGAAAGAAGGAAGAGTGTGATATCTGGTGACTAGTCAAGTGATAGTTAACGCGTGAGTTCTAATTACACCTTTTAAAAACAAGTTATATTCTTTGTTCAATAAACGATATCTGTAACATATCCCGTCTAGAAAGAAGGAAGTCTGTGATATCTGGTGACTAGTCAAGTGATAGTTAACGCGTGAGTTCTAATTACACCTTAAAACAAGACATCTTCTTATCCTTTGTTCAATCCATAATATCTGTAACATATCCGTCTAGAAAAGAAGGAAGTGTGTGATATCTGGTGACTAGTCAAGTGATAGTTAATGCGTGAGTTCTAAATTACACCTTTAAAACAAGACTTTTTTCTTTGTTCATCTTCTTATATCCGTCTTGTGTGATATCAATCCCTGATTCTAATATCTTCTTATCCTTTGTTCAACATAATATCCGTCTAGAAAGAAGGAAGTGTGTGATATCTGGTGACTAGTCAAGTGATAGTTAACCCGTGAGTTCTTAATTACACCTTTAAAACAAGACATCTTCTTATCCTTTGTTCAATCCATAATATCTGTAACATATCCGTCTAGAAAGAAGGAAGAGTGTGATATCTGGTGACTAGTCAAGTGATAGTTAACCCGTGAGTTCTAATTACACCTTTAAAACAAGACATCTTCTTATCCTTTGTTCAATCCATAATATCTGTAACATATCCGTCTAGAAAGAAGGAAGAGTGTGATATCTGGTGACTAGTCAAGTGATAGTTAACTTGTGAGTTCTAATTACACCTTTAAAACAAGACATCTTCTTATCCTTTGTTCAATCCATAATATCTGTAACATCCGTCTAGAAAGAAGGAAGTGTGTGATATCTGGTGACTAGTCAAGTGATAGTTAACGCGTGAGTTCTAGTCTAGAAAGAAGGAAAATCTAATAACAATTTTTAAAACAGACATCTTTTTATCCTTTGTTCAATCCACGATATCTATTAACATATCCGTCTAGAAAAGAAGGAAGAGTGTGATATCTGGTGACTAGTCAAGTGATAGTTAATGCGTGAGTTCTAATTACACCTTTAAAACAAGACATCTTCTTATCCTTTGTTCAATCCATAATATCTGTAACATATCCGTCTAGAAAGAAGGAAGTGTATGATATCTGGTGACTAGTCAAGTGATAGTTAACGTGTGAGCTCTAAATACAATTTTTAAAACAAGATATCTTCTTTTCTTTGTTCAATCCATGATATCTGTAACACATTCGTCTAGAAAAGAAGGAAGTCTGTGATATCTGGTGACTAGTCAAGTGATAGTTAACGCGTGAGTTCTAATTACACCTTTAAAACAAGACATCTTTTTTATCCTTTGTTCAATCCATAATATCTGTAACATATCCGTCTAGAAAGAAGGAAGAGTGTGATATCTGGTGACTAGTCAAGTGATAGTTAATGCGTGAGTTCTAATTACACCTTTAAAAAACAAGACATCTTCTTATCCTTTGTTCAATCCATAATATCTGTAACATATCCGTCTAGAAAGAAGGAAGTGTGTGATATCTAGTGACTAGTCAAGTGATAGTTAACGCTTGAGTTCTAATTACACCTTTAAAACAAGATATCTTCTTTTCTTTTTGTAACATTCAATCCCATAATATCACAACCTTTACATCCGTCTAGAAAGAAGGAAGTGTGTGATATCTAATGACTAGTCAAGTGATAGTTAACGCGTGAGTTCTAATTACACCTTTAAAACAAGACATCTTTTTATCCTTTGTTCAATCCATAATATCTGTAACATATCCGTCTAGAAGAAGGAAAGTGTGTGATATCTGGTGACTAGTCAAGTGACTAGTCAAGTGATAGTTAACATAATATGAGTTCTAATTACACCTTTAAAACAAGACATCTTTTTATCCTTTGTTCAATCCATAATATCTGTAACATATCCGTCTAGAAAGAAGGAAGTGTGTGATATCTGGTGACTAGTCAAGTGATAGTTAACGCGTGAGTTCTAATTACACCTTTAAAACAAGACATCTTCTTATCCTTTGTTCAATCCATAATATCTGTAACATATCCGTCTAGAAAGAAGGAAGTGTGATATCTAGTGACTAGTCAAGTGATAGTTAATGCGTGAGTTCTAATTACACCTTTAAAACAAGACATCTTTTATCCTTTGTTCAATCCATAATATCTGTAACATATCCGTCTAGAAAAGGAAGTGTGTGATATCTGGTGACTAGTCAAGTGATAGTTAACGCGTGAGTTCTAATTACACCTTTAAAACAAGACATCTTCTTATCCTTTGTTCAATCCATAATATCTGTAACATATCCGTCTAGAAAGAAGGAAGAGTGTGATATCTGGTGACTAGTCAAGTGATAGTTAATGCGTGAGTTCTAATTACACCTTTAAAAAACAAGACATCTTCTTATCCTTTGTTCAATCCATAATATCATGTATACATATCCGTCTAGAAGA